>JASDQU010107884.1:71222-96619 GCA_032191745.1 Picea mariana | reverse complement strand
TCAAACGGTGGCTTATAGATCTCTAATAGATCTGAACCAAACCTTTAACTGAGCATAAACTCAAGACCTATTCTCTCTATGGTTGTGCATCATCTTCTGTGGTAAGGTTACTGCCAGGTATGTCTCTAATGTGTTTTCAGATCTGAGTTATTTAAATTCAAGTAACCCTTGTTTGATAATTGAAAGAAAGAGGTCTTGTATCATTGTTGACTGTTGCTGTTACACTTGGAAAATTTTGTAATATGGTTTGCTTCAGAATTGTAATTTAGATCTGCTGTTATATCATAGCATCTCTGTTTTGCTTTAACTCTTAAGAGGACTGCTGATATATATTTGAGTTTCCAGTGTTGAAGGAGTTTTTATCTTTCCAGCTTTGATTTCTTATACTGCCACTGTTTTCTGTTATTCTATATGCTGTCTATGCTTCAGATCTAAAGTAACTTTGCTTAGAAATTTTAAAAGTGACTGCTGTTTTCTATCTTATCCTAAAATCTAACAATTATACATCCTGATCTCAAAATGGTCCCTTTGCAAGGAAAAGGGATAACAAATAGAATGGCGTATAAAGCAGTAACCCATTCTATGAATACTCCGGCAAATTGGAATCTTGAAAGCCATGCTTGATAGCATATTTTATGACAAATCAGAAAACTATCTATTAGACCTGGGTGATTTAGTCGTTCTTTATTTGATAGACTTTGGTCAAGCACCAAGCTTCTCAATCATAGTTGGATGTCTTAAATAATGTAAACTAGTCATCTTAGATCCCTATTTGACCTTGAAACAATAGGAAAGCCTTAACACGGAAACTGATAATATGGTTAAACACATGGAAAGTTATGTTGTCTGGTGCATGGGTGCGAGAGTGGATACAAGTGGGAATTTGGTATCGGTGAGGTAAGGTCCCTAATTCAGGAATTGTGAGTGCAGTAGAATGCATATTTTCAAAAATATATACATATGTGTAGAAAATTTAAGAAAACAGATGTAAATGCCAAGTCAGGTTCATATTTTAATTCAAAATTTTGTTACCATGTAACATAATCATTAAAATTAATAATGATTCAAGAATCAGCATTAGGACTAGTGTGATGTGGGCCACTGGTCTGAGGTGCAACCATTTTGGCACATGATCTCATATATATAAAGAGAGCAGTTTCTTTGAAATGAAGTTAGATTATGATGTGAAACCGATACAAAATTGTTTTAGGGCTATTCACTTGAATTTAACATTGCAATGGAGCAGGTATGATCATGGGTGTATGGGGACTCCACTCTCACACTGGTGTATGAATAACAAACTGAATGAATGTGTGTTGGCAAGAATGCTAGTGAGGTCAGACCGACCCTTAACCTTAACAACTAATGTGGGGCAATTAATGACCCACTAAACTTGTACAGTGAGTGACATTAGTGACCACTAACCTAGCCTTGGCCCTAACAACTGATGTGGGTTAATTAATGATCCACTAAAGTTGTACAATAAATCACATTAATAGCCACTAAGCGACCATGAGCTGACCTAGTCCTAACCCTTACAACTAATGTGGACTAATTAATGACCTGCTAAAGGTGGACAATAAATGCTATTAATAATCCTTAAGGGACCACTAAGTCAAGACTAACCACCATAAAATTAACACTCTCCTTAAGATTGACTTGGGGACAAAGAAGCAAAGGTGGCAAAATAAGACCACCATTTGAGATCAGAGGTCGGCACCAAAGGTGTCGACAAGTCACTAATGTATTTGACCAGGTAAACATCTTAGCAGTTAAGACATGCCAAAGAAGAGGTAAAAATTTCAAAACTTTTTGAGTTAATAAATCAAGTGTTTTTTATTATTATTTAGGAGTGTTTGAGGGCCAAATGTAAAAGGAGCTTATTTCCTATGAAAAGGGGTTAAATAGATAGTGACATTATGCATTTGATTGAGGAATCAAACAAATTATGCTTTCGATAAAATTTCAGGTGCATGATTAGTTTTTTTGTGGTGATCAAAATAGTACAATTACCTTTTGCAATTGAGGTTGTTTTCACCGATAAATTTTTAGTTTATTGAGAATTGTCGTGAGGAGGGCTTCGCCAAAAGCATGTTATGTTGGAGATATCAATCCAGATTCCACACTTTGATATTAAACTGATACTGATAAGGGTCTATTCCTTCAAATGGGCTTGTATCATGGTGATATAGTAGTTCCATCAAAGGGGCTTGTATGTTAGTGATAGATTAGTTTGTGGATGGGGAGCAGGTTTTGAGTTGGATTCCTAGCCTATCCAGTGTTCAACAAGTGAACAAGTGATGGAAAGCAAAACATTGTAGATAGAAAGGGCCATGTATTGGAGAGCTATTTTATGTGTTGATAATCCAAAAGTTGTGTACGAAATATATAAGTGGATGAAAATAATTAAATTGAGAGTTGCAAATGGTCATATATGTTTAAGCCTTGAAATGCAAGGTGCATCCCATTTAAAATTGAGTCTAAAGTCATGAGGTGTCATTCAAGTGATGTGTCATGAAGTTAATGATAAGTCATTAGAAGGGTTTCCCATCGTCACAATGCATCATATAAAGTTTTGTATCTTATAGAAAGCCTAGTCCAAGTGGTTGTAGCATTGGGTATGGCCAACCTAATGCCATATGTATGTCATTGTTGGGATTGGCCACTCCAACATTAGACAAAAGACTTGTTTAGTATAAGAAAGGTTATAGTCATGTACCTAAGAAAGAGAAATAATACATGATGATTTATTTTGTTGTGTGTCATAACCTTCTAAGTGACTTAGTTGGATATACAATAATTCTGATCTAGTGTGTTGTAGGCATAGCACCCTTGGTAAAAGTTGAAGAATTGTCTGCATGTTAATAGTTGGTTTGAAAAATTAAATTCAAGGTGAAGTCGAATGCTTTGCATATGATAGATGAGAGTTCCTTCACCCACTATCAAGGACGATTGGAGCTGTTGGTTACCTATCCATTCTGGCAAGTCTAGAGAAGTTGTCAAAAACAATTGTTCGTGGAAGATTTATGCTCTTCATGGGACAAAGATCCAACTTGTCGAATTGACCAGTTACAGTTGATGTAATGGTGGCAACTTTTCCTACACAAGAGTTGGGTCAATAGTAGTGTGCTCCTATTATTGCAATGGTGGCAAGAGTTGGATTATTGGCTAAGTTTCCTTCATATGTTCTTTGAGCAGTCATTTGGCAAGCCGACAATTGCATCACTTGGATTGGATACATTGGAGGAGGGAGGAGAGCACAATGACAATTTAAATGGTGTTGATATTGGTTATTTTGGTTACGAGACCCAGAGGGATGAGCTATGAGATTCTTCTACCCTATTTTGTATTTTCAATTTGAATTCCCATCTATCATCTTATCTATGTAAAATACATTTCTTTGAATCAAAAGAGAAAACTACAGTTCATAGTTCAATATGTATGATCCATGGTGTATTTCTTGTGTTTGATGCATTGTAGTTTTTTTACTGATGTTCAAAAAATTTACGTCTGTCAATAATTTATTTTTGTAATTTTAATGTGTGTGTGTCCCCCTTGCAGGGTCTATATGCCTCATGATGGACACCCTTGTCCCCATGTCAAGTGAATTAGATAGGAACAAACACGTTTTGTAGGCATGACACATTGAGAGATATACAACTTGCTATACAGTTCCATATTTTTTTTAATTTTACACTGCATAGTATGAACTATTTTTTTGACAAATATATATTGGGGCCGACATTTTAGCTAATATTTTACCTGTGCTCAAGGGTTTTCAACATATATGTTACTTGTGCAGAAGTCTAATTACTCATGGCTTTCATAAATCTGTAGGTACAAGCAGTTCGTCCACTATGTCATTTGCAGATATTATAACAGCCCCAAAACCCAGTGGGCAAGAATGTAGTAGGCAGGTATCCAAGTCTCAAAGTTCTGGGAAAAAGGGCAAGAAAGCTACCAAGGTTCTTCTGTCTACAGCAGGTGGAAGAAGGTATTGATTCCGGTGTAAATTTTTAGGATTTATGTATTATTAGCATCCATTACACGGAAGTTTGGCTTCTTGATATTTAAATTCTTCCTTGCAAGTCCCAGTTTTTCATTTCCAGAAATTTTACAAGTAGAATGTAAATTTATGCCATTCTGTGCACTTGTGTGCTCTTAAGATACTTTGGACAACAGAACCTATGGATTGAAATGCACAACATTTGGTATATTGTTGTCAATGTTTGTACATTTTGTTCTGTAATTTGCTTATCCAGAGTAAAATATTCACGCATTACACATTTTTTCTGAATAAGAGGCTTCTAAAACTGAAGTTCTCATTTGGTATTTAAGATCAAACATGGATGGAAACTGCAACTTATCTTTAACAGTCTCATCTTATGTGTGTTGCATTTATATATTTCTGTATATGGAAAAAATAGTTATATAAGGTGAACAGGATCAGCATCTCTTGTTGGATGGGTTTGTCAGTATGACTCTGGCCATTTTGGAATTGAGACAATTGGCTTATAAATTGTCTCCCTTACTGAATATAGGGAGTATTAGATATACGTTTTGTACGAGGAATTCAAAATTAGAGAACTGTTTTGGAAGGCGTTGTTAATTCCAGTGGTAATTGTTGGGATATATGTATCAGTGTTTGGATTCTTTACAACCTTTTGCTTCTTGATAGTTAAATTGCTTCTTCGATGGATTAAAACTATGTTGCATGGGAACCCATCCCCACCCCTTGACTAGGTTCCTAGGATTCTGTTGGTATTTTGAAGTTTATTTCGTTCTAGGTAGCAAGGTTCAATGTCCTCTAATGGTAATGCCAACCAAATTGTATGCAAGAATGAAGTACCAATTGTCATCAATCTGTGAAACATTTTCAACACCTATGTCTATTGTGCTGCAGGCCCTTCTAAACACTCAGGTGCCCTTCTCAAATGAAGGCGAACACTGCTAGCCAGATAATAAATTTCTCTGCCCTCTTAGGTAAAAGCCTATTCCTCTTACAGAATGAATGACACTGTAAATGGGCCAGTTCCTTTCAGCAACTTTAGAACTAACAACCTGAGATAACAAACGTATAGTAAGCTGGCATTTCTGGTGTTTTATCCCCATACATTCTCTACCATCCAATAGGATTCTTGTGCACATAAAATTTCCTATCCTCCTTCACAGCAAGAGAAAATGTCGGAGTATTGAATGTCGATATGATGCTCTTGAATTAGAAATCCTTCTTTAGAACAACATCTTTGCTATAACTCCATAGCAAATTACAGACCATTAGACATACCTAATCTTTAATAGAAGTGTACTGCGTTTTGTTCTGTAATGGGATTGGATTAGGTGTCTTAATACCTAACACCTGGGTAATTTTCTCTGGGTTTACACCTGTCATAGTGTACTGCCCTTTTCTGTTTGGATTTGTGGTCGTGCACATTCCGGGAGTTAAAAGGGTCAGTATTGGGTTTTTAACGTTTTAGTTCCCTTGTCACATTTTAGAAAGTTTTCGTTGGCCAGATGATTTTCATTTTGAAGGTTTAAAACTAGAGGTACAGCCTCTCATTTTTCTGCCTAGTTCTGTAACCATTTCTCTACAGGATATCTGCGTAGTTTCTTTTAGTCTTGCAGGATGCCATGGTTAAACAACATATTTTAATTGTAGTTGTGGTTTCTTTGCCTTGCACATTTGGTTATAGATGAAGTTGTTCTCCAAGCTAAGATCAATTTGGGTGTCTAGTTGCTTTGATTTTGACATCTCCTTTTTGTCTGCCTTGTTCTGTAACCTTTTCTCTATTGGGACATCTGTTTAGTCTCCCCAACTGGTTTAGGGACAGATTTTAATTTTAGTGGTGGTTTGTTCGCCGTGCTCTTGGTTATAGATCAAGTTGTTCTAAGATCATTTTTTAGATTGATAAGAACTTGGTGGAATCTTAATTCAAATTCTAACCCCTTGGCAAAAGCCAATGCTGTTCTGCTCTGGCATGGTATGAAATTTATCCAAATTTTTTGGGATTCAACGTCTTTGAATAATTACAATGGGATATCCTGGTGGAAACTAAAGTATAGGTGGATCTCAAGTCAAAATAAACATTTCTATTCTCTTGAAAGCCTCTTCTGCAAATTTCCCCATTCCTATATTTTATTTGTAAGGAGGGAAATCTAGATCTTTTATAGGAAGATAAATCCAAATTAGACGGCCATGTATCACTTGAGCACTTTCTTTTTCGCTGAAACATCATTTAATTTAGGTGAAAATTTCAATAAATTCGGTAGAACTTGGAAACAAATTACTTTTGGTCAAAGTTTGTTGATGATGGGAAATACATTCTAGATCTACAGAAAGCTTGTTTTAGAAATATTTTTCTCGTTAGTCTAATTCTAGAGAAAGGGGAATTAGGCCTACCATTTAATGTATCTTGTACCATTTGTGAGAATTTTTGAGACTACCATTGTCTCAATTGTTTGGAGGAAAATATTAATTTGGATGATCATTTGCATTATCCTTCAAAGATCTCTACAAGGTAAAATAAGTGATGATGTCATCTGGTTGTTTAATATAGTTGGCTATGCTTACTTCTCCTAGGGGTTAACACTATAAGTTGCCAGTGTTGTTACTCGCATCTTTAATGAAGCTTGGTTGTTATGTGGTTAGCTAGGTTTGTTGCTATTTATTGTTGTAAATAGCAGCTTGTAGATCTTTAAGTTGGTACTTTATGTGATTATGGTTAACCTGCTTAGTTGGTATTTATTCTTTAAAAGGATCTTATTGTGAGGTGAAATAGATACACTGTACTAGCCACTCTTCTATGCAATGGCTTCTTTCATTCATTCAATGTATTCTTATGTGGTTAGCTAGGTTTGTTGCTATTTATTGTTGTAAATAGCAGCTTGTAGATCTTTAAGTTGGTACTTTATGTGCATGGTTAACTTGCTTACTTGGTATTTATTCTTTAAAAGGATCTTATTGTGAGGTGAGAAATAGATACACTGTACTAGCTACTCTACTATGAAATGGCTTCTTTCTTTCTTTCCAAGTATTCTTTTACACGTAAAAAATCAAATCATTTTAAATAAATATTTAAAAATAGTTTTTTTACATTTTATTAGGTTGAAGCAACCCTATGATCAAGTCATTTTAAATGAATATTTAAAAATAATGTTTATTTTTTCACATTAGGGAGAAGCAACACTACCATAGGTAAATATGAGTAGAATGTTTTTTCTGTGTCATAGTACGTCATGTTATTTGTGATTTATTGTAATTTATAGTTTATTATAATTCATGTATTTTTAATATATTTTCATTTTAATTTATTGTTCCAGCCATTAATGAGTTATATATTTATTTTTATTGAATATTTCCTTTTTATTGATCAATAGATTATATCCATATATTAAGATCGAAATATATTAAAATGATTTCTTTTTATATATTATTTTTTTTTTTGGTCTTGCCATCGATGGATTATATATATATTGTTTGTTGATCAATGGGTTATATAAATAGCTAATGGTGTAAAACAATCATAATATTTTTGTAATCGAAACTGAGTGAACAACGAGATTACATAAATTTAAGCAAAATACAATGCCAACTACAATGCTTACATATATCATAGGCAAAAAGTCCTAGTGCTTCTTGCAGCTATAAGCTCTAAAATAAACGCCAAGTATTCTAATAACTTAAAAAAACATGAAACTTAGTGGAAAACATGGAAGCTGGCGACCTCTTCTTGGCCTACATTTATACTAATAACTTAAAAAAATATGAAACTTAGTGGAAAACATGGCAGCTGATGACCTCTTCTTGGCCTACATTTTATGGGACATTCTTGTTTCACAATCTCTATATCTTCAACCAATTGATGCATGTTGTCCTCTTCTTTAACTTCTCTCGGACTGAATTCATTGACATTATTTGATTGGAGGCCCTTCATTGGGCTCCCTTGCTCAATATTATTTCTCGGGAGGTTGCATTGCACTTCTAGTGTAGCTCTTTGTTGTTTTTGTTGGACTAGAGTACTCATAATTGATGCGATTTGAGAAAACGCGTTATCATGAACCTTTATAGAAACTAAAAATATGGAAGCCCTATTGCACTAGATTGACGACTCATGGTTCCAAAGAACGCATCTAGTTTCTTGCAGCTCCTTGTAATCCATTAAGATGATACAAATACTAGGACACTAGGTCGGGGTCAAATATAAATTAAAAACCAAAAACCAAAATAGAAACCTTCTTTTTTTTTGTAAATAAAAATAATTGTATTACCTTGCGAAAGCAAAAAACTTACGTGTCTAGATATACATGTGAGCAAGCCAACTGTTCTGTCATCGAGGTGGAAACCATAATGCAAAGGTGTTACATTTGTCCATGGTTACATAACTTGAAAAAAAGACGACAACTGTCAAAATACAGCGAGGGGACTTGCCACTTGTTTTGCTACTTGTGGAAACCAGAACATGCGGTGGATTGGGTGCCCCGACTTGAACCAGAGACTATCAAACCTAAGCCTATCGGGCCTGAACCAGAGACTAACATAGGCAAAATTTGCAAAAGTTTTAGCCATTGACCCAAAGAAAAAACCCTGAAAGAAGCTATGCATGTGGCGAGCCAGGGCGTCCATCGTGACAGAGTCTGAAAGTGAAGGGATGACATCACGTCGAGCAACGACTCTTCTTAGGCTCGCTTGACAAGGAAGCGTAGAGGGCATCCAAACGTTTGCCAAAGAAACTCTGGCGGTGCTGTTGCTCGACCATGTCCCTCATTTCAAATATTAAAAACAGGTGGTGGTCCATGAGTCTGTAGGAGTCTGGAGCTGGGTGGCAGTCCACTTGAGCCTAGTTCTCCTCTAAGTCGTAGCAACAGAGTTGAAGGCAACAGTAGAGTCCGCGATGTGGTCTTCTTCCATGGAGGCAGCTGAATTGTGTCATGAGTGGCCCTCCAGAGGTAAGGCCTATCCTTCCACTATGCATCCCATAATGACTGACTCCTGTAGTGGACTGGTGTTGCAGGTAGCACGCTGGCGCTCCAGGACAGTCGAAGGAAGGGAAGGCAAGAATTTCGCCTAGTTGGGCGGAAATTCTTCTTCCACCGGGCAACCACCTTGGAGACTCTCAGTGATGGGAGGACGTGTCTGTTGCTGAGCCTGCGCGTGCCAATTGAGCCTCGAGAGGCTTGGAGGGACCTCATCCGGAACTGGAGCTCAATAGGCTTGGAGGGACCTCATCCGGAATCGGAGCTCGAACAACATAAGCAGATTTCCACATTTCCATGGACAACTTCCTCTATGTGGATCCATAATCCCACCCCGACAATGATAAACACCAGTGGAAAATTCAAAATCGTGTGTCTCCATGAAATCGAGCATGTGATGGGTGTATGTCAATGTTATCAATTTACTTGACTCACTTTGAGAATGAGGTCCGTAGATGCATGACATAAGGAGAGTTAATGCATTGATGCATTCCACTGGGTTCGTTGATATTCATTAAAGTATGGGTTGGTAACTTGTGGTTCCATTGATTCTAATCACCCCCACTTCTAGCGTTGTAGCCTCATTGGCAAATTGATTTGTTTGTTGATTTTGCTCCATTAGAATTTGATAAAGTTGAAAGTTGTCAACCTCATGATAAGCTCAAGCCAGTATAGATGTGAGTTTATAGTTATAGCTTGAAAGGTTTTCAAGACCATATGATTAATAATTGGGATGGAGTCTCCCAGAACAATCAACGAGTGAATTAAGGAGTCAATAACTATACACAAACCTTGTAAAAGGGCATATGCTTAAGCTTGGTTGTTGGAGGAGTTCTCGAGGTCCACACAAATTAATTCGGTTTTTCGTCCAAGACCAATGATGATCTCCTTGGCCCCGACCAACCTTGGATTGCCTTTAGAGGCTCTATACAAAAACAAAATGTGGTGAGGATTTTCATTGGTGAAAATCTTGAATACTCAGTGGAAGCATCTAGATGATTTGGAATTGGACTTATCCAAAAATGAGCTTGAGGTATGATGTATGAAATGAAGTTAGTGACACCGTTCTTTTTAATCGTCATTCAAGCATTAACTTCCATGGAATTGCCTACCCTTAGAATTGATATATTATGCCAATAAAACTTTGTCCTTTGCAACTACAATGCTAGGATTGTCATCTCTTGCTTAAAGATGGCTCTATTTTGAGCTAGCTAAATTTTCCAACAAATAAATTTTGGTGGAGCTAGACACAATCTTTTGAATATTGGTTTGTCTTTTAAAGTTCACTTGTAGAGTTTGCTCCTTGAGTGAACATTTTTCTAGGAGTTTGGCATTCTCATTCTATGGTTTATTTTAGCAAAGGTAGATTACCAGACTCTAGATGTATATCCACACTCAAAGAACATATGATGGATCGTTTCTGCTTCGAGGCTGCATTATGAGAGGCCTTGGATCCCCTTTTTTACCAAATTATTGTCTGTCAATATATTCCCATGAACCATTGTTTAGCCAAAAATGTTAAACTTTGGTAAATCCATCAGAATGCTACACAATTCCAAATTGCTGACTACTGTGGAAGAGATAATGATTAGAGTCGATGTAAATATCCTCTTTTAACTTTTTAATAGGTTAATCCCCATCCTTTGCGATCATGGATTGAAGTGTTCCAAGGTGCATATATTTTAAAAGAGTTGAAGAGGAGAGTGGTCAATGGGATAAGATTAGAAGTTGGAGAACCAATATTCCACCCCAACCAATGACTTGAACTATCAGACCGAGAAGAGGTATCAAAGAAACATTTTAGATTATCACTGTCCATCCATGATTTCAAAGGAAGAAGATCTCGATTGCGTTCTAGCGGTTGCTTTTTCATGACACTTTCATGTCAAATACGAATATCTTTTCCATTATTTGGGATCCAAGTGATTTTAGATTGGATTATAAGGGCTACTGCTTTAATGAGTTTCCAAATGGATGAGCCTTTTTTTTTGTTTCAAAAAGGTTATCAACACAACATAGACAATCTCCATCAAGGTATTTTTTATGAAGGACTTTTCCCCACTAGTTTAGCTGTCTCGAGATTATCCTCCAAATTAGCTTGGTTCCCAACTCTGAATTCAATAAGGTTAGATCCTTTATTCCAAGGCCACCACATTATTTTGGAGCTCTAACTATTTTCCCATTAATTGAATGAAATTTCTTTGTATTGGTCATACCGCCTTGCCATATAAATTTTCTTATTTCCTGGGCCACTTGCTGCATCACATCGATTGGGGCTAGCATGGCCGAACACTGGAAGATGGGCAAGGCTGATAACACTGATTTTATTAGCACCATCCTTTTTGCTCGATTTAACCATTGTGAACCCTATTGTTGAAGCTTGGTTTTAATTTTTCCTAAAACAGTCTTCCAAGTCTACGTCGTTCGATTGGATAAACAAATGGCCATTCCAAAATACTTGAAGGAGGTCCATGTTCATTGATGTGGGAAGATCAGGATTTTGAAGATGACTTGAAATAGATCATGCCTTATATTCCATCCATATATTTGGTTTTTGTTATGGTTAATTTTACCACTAGAGGCATTTGTAAATACATGCAAAACCTTTTTTAATTTCACAACGATAATAATAGATGTACTAATTAACAAACTGAGAATGGTTCATGTTTTTGACTCTTAAAAGTTAATTCTTGGCAGGTTTCCAAAGCATATCTTGGCCTCCAATTTCCTTCTCAATGATTCAACTATGATAATATATAGAAGAGGAGATAACGGGCAACCTTGATGCAATTCCCTATTTCCTTTAAAATATGTTGTGGGTATCCCATTAACTAAAGGAGCATTCCATGAGTTGCATATGCATGTGGAGACCCACCGAATGAAGGTAGGTCATAAACCAAATTTACAGAGAATATAAAAAAGAAAAGAATGTTGAACCCTATCAAAACCATTTGTCGTATTAATTTCGATGATCATACCTTTGGCCTGGTTTGCTTAGATGGAATGTATAGCTTTATGGATCATTATAATATTATTCATGATCTAATTCTTTTGCATGAAATCTCCATGATTGCCAGATATTATTCTGGGAAGAAGGATTTTTAATCTATTATCCATAATCTTTGTTAAAACTTTGTAGGAAGCATTGTACAGGGAAATGAGGCGGATCTTGGAAATGATGAGTTTGCGTTGCCGTCCTATCCTGTAAAATTTTTGGACATTTTGCAACATTCTTTTGAGGTCGAATTTGATGATATTCCAACATACTCTATAAAATTGGATTGTAAATCCATTAGGCCCAGGTGCTCTATCAGGGTCTAGTCCCCATATTGCTCTATGGATTTCATCCTTAGAGATCATCTTTATTAAATCCACATTCTCATAAGAGAAGATGATTGAAAGAACATTTTCTAACATGGTCATTGTTACTGTCATATCCGCCCTTGCACTTTCTTTGTATAATTCCTCAAAATGTTGTCTCATTGCCTCTTTTATCTCCATAAAGTTTTTGATGGTTGTTCCATCTTCCAAGGTGATTTTTTTACATTGTTTTTTAGCGTCTTAGTTTTTTCTTTCTTGTGGAAGAAAGAGGTATTTCTATCCCCTGATATTAGCCATAGAGTGCTTGATTTTAGTCTCCACATTTCCTCCCTCTATCTGAGAGCTTTGTGAAACTTTTGAAAGACCAATTTTCTTCTTTCAAAAGCTCATTGGTTATAGTTGCAGATTCCATTTTGTCTTGTAAAGAGACTATCTGGGATTTGATTTCTGTTTTCTCACATTTTGGAGGAGTATAGATTTTTTTAGCCCATTGTTTATGGGCGATTTTAATGACTTTTAATTTTTGTTCCCATATGTAAACAAGGGACCCAATAACCCACTTACTCTATTTTCATGAAATTATTCCAAAACTACTTGGCCTTGAAGCCAAAGTGGATTGAATAGGAATGGAATGGGATCGTTATCCGGGGATTCCAAAAAATGAAGGGTGATGGGTTTATGATTAGAGGTCGCTTAAGGAAGAATTTTAGAGATGGAGAAATTACTCAAGAGAAATTTGCTCTGCACTAGAAAATGATCAAGGCACATTGCAATATGTCCAGGACTAATTCTCTTGTTGGTGTTGAAGATTGTGTAGCTTTAGAAGATATCCTTATTGTATTTGACCAAGGCAAACCCTAAATAATATTATTATATTATATTTGTCAATTATGCCTTGTTGTGCCTTTGTAAAAGTCGACCCTATTGTGCCTTGACATGTAAAACATAAAATAGAAAGATAAAGTGATAGGTTAGCCCAGACCTAATTTTAGGCTGGCCATACTACTGTTTATAAAGGAGGCCAATGCCTCATTTGTACACACACTCACTAGCTCTACAACTAAGAAGAGGAAGTGTGCAAGTCTCAGAGGGAGATGCTATTGCAGCCAGGAGGTGATGTCATGGAGGTTCTTGGTTTATCTCTTGGGTATTTCTTGGTTAAGTGGTGCGTTACTCTTTCCTAGTCAAGGGTTAGATGAGGATCTTTTGTTTTGTTAGTTCTCTCATGGAGAGAGGCATTGTTCTTGGTTGGTGGATCTATATTGAGGAAGTTTGCTAGGTTTTTCCCCTAGAGGGTTTTCCTAGGATAGATCTTGTGTATGCTATGAATGTTATTCTTTCAGTGATCCTTTATATGTAGTCATTGTGCTAATGGTTTATAAGTAAAAGAACACTAATCTAATTAATTGCTTAAGACGTAAAAATCAACATGGTTTTAGAGCAGGCCTGAAAGAAGACATTTTCATAGCACATAAGAACTCGTTGAAGAAGCTAAGGAATAAGAAGACTCTCCTAACCCTAGCGCACCTTTTCCTTGGAATAATTTTCAGTTTTGGAAAATTTTCAGAAATTAGGGTTTTTGCATACTAGGGTTTCTGCATAAACCCTAAAAGGTGACGTCATCCACCTTGCTGGAGGATGTTGGGAAAAGTAAGGCCATCTAGGAGCTTGCCCTAGGAGGGTGCATCTAGTCCCTGGATCATAATTCCAAAATTTGAAAGTTTGAGAAATTAGGGTTTCCTTCTAAAACCCTAAGTTTGCATTTGCATTTGCAGTGCCAGTTGCAGCACCAGTTCCTTCATGCCAGTTGATGTGCCAGTTGCAACACCAATTGTAGTACCAGTTGCAGTGAAAGTATGTATAAGTGTTGGGACCGATTTTCGATTGTCATAGTGTGCCTTACCCTAGCAAATCTCCAGTTACCTTTAAATTACAAGTTGAAAGCACCTTTAAAGTTTTAAAGGTTTGTTATTGCTTGCCATTGCTACTAGATGGTGCCACTACCAGCCGATACTGTCGGAGGTATGTACTTACATATATTTAAACTGTATCATTATTTTAAAGGGTATTTGCAGGAGAAGAGATCTTTTGACAATCTTAGATCCAAAAGGATATGAGATCTAACACGTTCAGAGGAACAATGCACCGCAGGTTCGATTATTTTGATATGCCTCTATTTGTTATGGAATTATTGTGACCTTATGAACATATATGTTGTATTTTGACTTGTTGAAGTTATGACCATCATACTAACCATTGGTCAAAATTAAATTCAAAGTATTAGATTGATTAAGGTTGAAATTATGGAGTTTATTCCCTAACTCAGATCTCTGTCAAGAAAGCATATTATATTAGTACAAAGGACAGGTTGAAGAGAATACTTGTCATCTTGAGTGAAGGAGACTCGGAAGAAAAGAAACAACACTTATTCTTGAGGACAAGACTCCACGTCACAAGTTTGATTGATTAAGTTAATAAGATTCAAATTTGCACATATCAAATTTGATAGCTATCACATTACAAGTAAACACTATAGTTGTGATAGCAATCCTTGAAAAGTTTTATTATTGAATACTTGGTAGCATGTGAGCACTATTGAGATAAATGCTTATTGTAATCATTTACTAGATATAATTAACATCTCATCTAGGAGAAACTTCTTGTTTTGTTTCCAGGTTACCATGGAGGAATGGTTGATCACAACACTTGAAGAGTGTTGCTCTCATTTCTTATTATTGTATTTCTTACTTTTGACTCTTGTTTCAAGCAAGTCACAAGTGATAGCTCTAAAAGAGCTACTGTGACAATTGTTCTCGCTATTGTTTTTATTATTATTATAAAGAGTATCATTCTTGTCTATTGTTTCTCCCTTGCTGTTCTTGTTCTAGGTAGGTCATAGGTGATAACCTTGAGGGAGCTATAGTGACGGTTGCAGGAGACAACATATTAGATGAGACATGGAGCAGACTATCTAAGTTGTATACATTACCGTATACATCCATGTATCGAAGAAGAACAAGAAGCTACTTTTGCTAGATACAAAACATCTCATATGGAGACATATCATGAGGAGCATAAGGCTCCAAAGATGACACAACAAATCCCTCCAGTGCAGTTGATCATTCTTCAAATCATTAGGAAGAGTTAGTAGAGCCAGAAGGGCCTACCCAAAATCATTACAGTATCCAGGAAGAAACCAATATGGTCCCGTGACATTTTGTAGGATGCAAAGCCATATAGCATTGACGAGCCATATTATGAGGAGCAGATGGCTCCACCAGTGGTGAGGCATGCAACACCACCAAGTACCAACTCAGAATGAGCTAGAGTTCAGAGGGAGTCATCCTTCATGATCCATTAAGGAGGAACAACCTCCCCAAGACCATTCATAGAGATTTACAAAGCTTGATTTGTGTCCAGAGGATTCTCCCAGCAAGAGGGAGAAGACTATGACAAGACACTTTCTCCCGTAATCAGAAGAAGAATATATAGAACAAACATGAATCATTAAAAGAAACCATCACAATATGAGATCCAAAGGGAGTAGCTATGGAAATATCTGTATTTGGGATTGAGTTATCTCTAGTGCTAGTTGGTGCAGTACACAAGTTGGGTTATGGAGACTTGACTACAATAGAAGATTGAGTTACCTCGAGAGAAAGAGGATAAGCTACCCGTGGTGTTAGTTATTGAGCCACTCTCAGTTTCAAATGAATTTGTTTCCGTTGTAGAGTAGAGGAGCTACTCTCAACGTTAAGCAACCACAATGAGAATGGAACAATCATTCTCAGCTTCAGAGCAACCGTAGGTGCAGAGTCTCAGTCCTAGAGGAACAATTGCAGAGGAGTAGAGGACATACTCTTAGGCAGTGAGATAGATAATGCTTTTCAGAAAGCACATAGATCTAGCACATGATTGTGCAGATTGAGTTGCAATTTAACAAGTGTACCATTTTGGTACAATGTGATGTGAAAAATTTGGTTCGAAGAACACGAGGACAAATATATGTTTTTCGATGAAAGACATGTTCACCTAATTATGGAAAAACATGTGATGAGTTAGTTGAAGGGTAAAATCGATTATGAACCCAGATATATCTTGGATTGTGAGATAAGATTGTAAGGCTACACAGATTCAGATTGCGTAGGCAATGTCATAGACCGGAAAAGTACATCCAAATGTTGATTTAGTATGAGATCAATTGTGATCTTGTGACTCAGTGATAAGCATACCTATATGACACTTAGTTCCATAGAGACAGAGTATGTAACATCATGGCCAGCTTGTGGCGAAGTCGTGTAGCTTCAAAAGTTGATTGGATAATTGTTTGATCTTGAGATGAAGGAAACTTGTATCCTTTATGACAACCAAAGTTGCATAAATTTGTCAGTGAACCCAGTGTGTCATGACAAGTCCAAGCATATTGAGATCAAGTACCATTATATTCGTGAGATGATACAGAAGGAAGCAGTAAAGCTCTAGTATGTTCCTACCGACGAGCAGGTAGCAGATGTGTTGACTAAGCCTCTGTCGAGAGTGAAGTTCGAATACTTCAGAGACAATCTTGGTGTGGTCCAAAAGGATTTTCCCTCATGAAAGGGAGTGATGTGTTCCCTAGAAGTGGGAAGTGATGTGTTCCCCAGTGGCGGAGAGTGATGCGATCCCCAATAGAGGGAAGTGATGAGATCCCCAGTAGAGGAAGCTACCCCAACGTAGGTTGGTAACCCCAACGCACACTGATACACCACCGTAGCGCAGGTTGGTAACCCCAACGCAGGCTGGTACGCTACCCCAGTGCAAGTTGGTAACTCCAACATAGGTTGGTACGCTACCCAACGCAGGATGGTATGATACCCCAACGCAGGTTGGTATGCTACCCCAATGCAGGTTGGTAACTCCAACACACGCTGGTACACTACCCCAGTGAAGATTGGAACTCCAACACAGGCTGGTATGTTACTTTGGTACGAAAGGTTGGTGAAAGTGCAAAACTTCTTATAATATATAGATTCGTGATTAACAACAAGACAATGACCAAGTATGCAGAAGCGCAGAAGTAGTCATGATGACCATGACAAGAAGAATACCTTCCTTGCTAAGAAGAAATGTTGAATATTGAGTATCTTCGTAAGATATCCTTATTGTATTTGACCAAGAAAAACCCTAAAGAATATTATTATATTATATTTTTTAGTTAGGCCCTATTGTGCCTTTGTAAAAGTCGACCATATTGTGCTTTGACATGTAAAACAAAAAATAGAAAGATAAAGTGACAGGTTGGCCCAGACCTAATTTTAGGCTGGCTAGACTACTATTTATAAAGGAGATCAATGCCTCGTTTGTACACTCACTCACTAGCGCTGCAGCTAAGAAGAGGAAGTGCACAAGTCTTAGAGGGAGATGCAATTGCAACTAGGAGGTGACATCATGGAGGTTCTTGGTTGATCTCTTGGGTATTTCTTGGTTAAGTGGTGTGCTACTCTTCCCTAGTCAAGGGTTAGAGGAGGGCCTTCTATTTTGTCAGTTCTCCAATGGAGAGAGGCCTTGTTCTTGGTTGGGGGATCTATATTGAGGAAGTTTTTCGGGTTTTTCGCCTAGAGGGTTTTCCTAGGATAAATCTTGTGTATGTTGTGGATGTTATTCTTTCAATGATCCTTTATATGAAGTCATTGTGCTAATGGTTTACAAGTAAACGAACACTAATCTAATTAACTTCTTAAGACATAAAAATCAACAGTTAAACCAAGTGAATTTCTCTTTGATTGGTTTGATATCCACCAGATCCCACTTAGATATTAGATCTTCCATCATTTCTTGAAAATGATCTCTTACTATGCTCCCTCCTCTTTTTTGAGTTACATTGAAATCAGTTGCAATAATACTATTTTGAGAATATTCGATGTCTTTTAACGCTGATAGCGATGTCCAATAGTCTTCCTTTTCCCTACATATTGTTGGCATGTATATATTGATTATATTCAACCTTTTCCTTGATCGCTGATGTATAAAGCTCCTCAAAATTCAGTGTTGCGTTTGACAAGAAAGTTCTAAGTGCAAAATAAGGCTATTCCAGACTGTGCAAATGCCTCTAGATGCACCTCTTGAGTTGACTGCTAGTCCATCACAAATTTTCCACTGAAGCTTGCATGCTTTTATTACTTCCAAATCCTTTAATTTAGTCTCATGGAGGAGAATAATAGATGATGTTTTTGAATTTATTAAAATCCCTTATCGATTCTACTTTAAATTGACTACCCATGCCTTTATAATTCTAGAAGATTATAGTCATTATTTACCTAGTGATACTCCCACCTTGGGAGAGGGATATGTTGATTAAGGTTGGTTGTCATTGATGTCAACCCTTGAAGAAAGACCCGTAGCACAAATGTTTGGGTAATGAACCCAATATTGTTTGATGTAAATATGACTCATTATTGTTTTGTCATTGTTGATAAGAAGTAAATATGGATGAACTCTAAAGTTGTCCCCTTATGGTGAAAGTCCCCACGGGAAGATACTTTGTGGAGTAAGAGAACCCATGCTTAATTGTGGAATAATGAGATGAAGCAAAATGAATTTGTCAGGAAAAATATTCTAGATGGATAGTTCTTGTCATGTCATTTCCGATGGTATGTGGAACGTCACATAATTCCTCATAGAGAGTTATGGCCATGAGAAGTTGGAGACCCCAGGTTTGGGTAATGGACCCAAGTTTGTTTGATGGGTAACAATATGAGTTTTCAGATAATACTATTCTATANGTCAGGAAAAATATTCTAGATGGATAGTTCTTGTCATGTCATTTCCGATGGTATGTGGAACGTCACATAATTCCTCATAGAGAGTTATGGCCATGAGAAGTTGGAGACCCCAGGTTTGGGTAATGGACCCAAGTTTGTTTGATGGGTAACGATATGAGTTTTCAGATAATACTATTCTATATGGATAATACATGTCATGCCACTTCTGGTGGTATGTAGAACATCACACAACTCCTCACGGTTTGATAGTTATGGCCTTACGAAGTTGGAGGACCCTCATATGTCATCTAGAAGCCCCAAAAGGTCAAAGTAGTCAAAGTGGTTTAAGAGATTTTAAAAGGTAAATAATAAAGTGAAGTGATGAGTGTATTATAATTCAAAGTGAATACAAAATAAATTTTTTCAATAATAAATTTAATGAAGAAATTAGAAGTGGACCCAACCCTAAAATAAGGAAAGTGGACCAAGTGACTTAGAAGATGTTTTTAAGGAAGCTACTTGGAGAGTATAAATAAGAGGCAATGCTCTATTATTTGAATCACACTTGAGCATATTGAATATATATATGTGTCTGAGGTAACCAACGATATCTAAACCAGAATTCTGAGTGAAGGTGAAGAAAAGAAGACCGAAATGTAAGGAATGATAGATTCTTTTGATGATGCTTTCTAAGGTATGTTATTTACAGGTCATCTCACCATTTTCGCTATAACTTTTTTCTATAATGATTCAGACCGTGAAATTTCTATGAAAGTGAGAAAAAATATCCAAGTCTCTGTGGTAAAAAAATCATCTTGTGGGTCGTTGTATTTTGGGAGTTACACTCTGTGGAAAATAGGGTTTGTGGCCAGTCCTGAAACTAGTCAAAATCAGGTGTTTCGGGTAAAAACGTCATAACTTCTTCATAACATATCCAAATTCAGTAAGACCAAATGTGTTGGTTAGGGTACATTTTGTAGTATGCTGTGTAATATTTTCAAATCAATTCATCAAATATTTTGTGCGGGGCATGCTCTACAAGGTTGCTCTCTAGAATAAGCCATAATTCAACAAGGTATGCCATTTTTGCTATAACTCCTTTTATGAGAGGTTCCAAGTAGTGAAACTTGGAGTAATTGAATAAAACACACTGAAGAACATTGTGTATCAGTTTCAGATCTTTATGCATTAAAGGTTCAAAGTTATGATTACTTCAAGTTAGGGTTGTTGACTAATCCAAAACTAGGCATGTTAGACTAAATAAAAGTTTGATGAAAACACTAGGCTATTGTTTTTTAAGTTAAGGAAGGTTTGCAGGAATGTGATCATATACACCAGGTCTATTACAGAGCTACAAATTATATTTGGATGATGAAATTGATGAGATCTTTTGGTTGCGATACATGTTGAGTACATGGTTGAGACAAGTAGTTGATGAGTTGGCGCACATACATGAGGTGTATAGTTGATGATGTTGGTACATATTGATGAGTCATAGTTGATGAGTAGTTGAAACATGATTGGTACATACTTGGTACATGGTTTGATGCACTTTTTTATGGTACAGGTTGATTACAGGTTGGTGCATGGTTGATGTACTTGTTTATGGTACATGTTGATCAAAGGTTGAGGTACATGTTGNTGATGATGTTGGTACATATTGATGAGTCATAGTTGATGAGTAGTTGACACATGATTGGTACATACTTGGTACATGGTTTGATGCACTTTTTTATGGTACAGGTTGATTACAGGTTGGTGCATGGTTGATGTACTTGTTTATGGTACATGTTGATCAAAGGTTGAGGTACATGTTGATGCATGGTTTAGATTTATTAGTACATGTTTACATCGGTATATCTCACAGCGATAGTGTGACAGTGGTTCTATCATTCTATTTCTACTTAAGGGTGGTAGGAAGGGGCAAGTACAAGTGGTTGTAGCCACCTTTCGGTTGTAGCCGGAGAACATTGGGGGTTGTAGCCTCCTTCTGGTTGTAGCCAGAGAATTGAGGAGTTAGAGCTTCCCTCAGGTTGTAGCCTGAGAAGCTAGGGGGTTGGAGGCTCCTTCCAGTTGCAGCTGGAAAACAAAGGAAGTTGGTGCTTCCAATGAATGTAATTCTTCAAGACATATAAGAAAAAATATTTCGTGGTTTTCTCTCGATTTGGGTTTCCACGTAAAACACTGGTGTACTATGTATGTGTGTGATTGTTTATTTTTTATTGCTCATTATTGGATAATAATTCTACATTGATATAACATTTGAAGAAAAAAGATTATAATTACGTTATCACTGATTCACCCCCCCTCTTAGTAATCCAACAATTGGTATTAGAGCAGGTTCCTTCAGAAATCAGTTTAACCACTGAAAGGTAGATCATGGAGAGTACCAACTCGTATAAAAAAGGAATACCACAGTTTGATGGATAAAAGTATGCTTTTTAGAGCATAAGGATGAAGACATATATACAGACACAGGGATTTCAAGTTTGACAATCAATTGTAGATGGATACACAAGACCAACAGTTCCACCAACAAATGAAAAAGCAGTGAACCTCGGTGAGAATAATTCCAAAGCCATAAATGCACTTTTGAATGGTCTCAGTGATACGATATTCACCAAAGTTGCACATTGTAAATCTGTTAAAGAGATTTGGAACAAGCTTCGAAATATTTATGAAGGAGATTCAAAAGTCAAAGCAACAAAGCTTCAAACTTATAGAGGTCAGTTTGAACAACTAAAAATGAAGGAAGATGAATATATCGCAGCCTACTTCTTACGAGTCGATGAAACAGTGAATGCAATCATAGGATTGGGAGAAGAAATCGAAGAATCTGTAATTGTTCAAAAGGTATTAAGATCTCTTCCTATGAGATTCAACCCTAAGATATCAGCACTAGAAGAAAGATCGGATCTAAACTCAATAAGCATGGACGAACTGCATGGAATCTTCACAGCATATGAGATGAAAATTGAACAGGAAAATCCAGATGTAAAAGAAGCAACCTTCAAAGCATCCAAAAGATCAAAGCAAAAGAAAAATGAACAAGAAGAATATAGTAGCAACAATGACGTCTCGGAAGATGATGAAGAAGTGGCCAACTTCATCAAAAGATTGAACAAGGGAACCAACGGTAGGTACAGAGGTAAACTTCCTTTAATTTGTTTTAATTGTGATGGTATTGGTCATTTTGCTAACAAATGTCCTCATAAGAAAAAGAGAAATGATGAAGGTTACTCAAAAGACAGACAAACATATAAATGTAAAAGAACTACAAATAAAGTTTTCAAGAAAAACTTTTGCACCAAAGAAGACATCTCATCATCAGATGAAGATGAAGTCAGTGATAGTGAAACATGGAGAGTTCTATTCATGGCATTAGAAGACTCAGATAAAGAATACTCCGAAGAAGAATATGAAGAAGCATATGAAGAAGAAATTGAAGAGGCAGAAGTTGACTTTCGAGAATAATTAATGAGTGCCATAGAAGTTATCAGAAGAGAAAAAAAGAAAAACAAGAAACTACAAGCATAACTAGATAAGAAAAAAGACACTCAAGAACTAAAACAAATGATCACAAAATTGAAGGTTCAAATAGAAGAAGATAAAATAATTGAAAAAGCACCCAAAGAACAACTAAAAGGAATGACATGATCATTGGAAACCTAGAAGCAGAGATTGTCACACTAAGAAAGGATATTCAAAAGAAAAATATGCAGAATAACTCAAAAGTTCTGGATGACATCATCAACAGTAAAAATCTTATCTTGACAAGTCCGGACTTGGATATAATCAGACAGAAAAGAGATCAAGCTCCAAAACAACAGAGAAAGAAATAAATCCAAAAGGTTATGCAGAAACAATCAAAGGAGATACAAAGATATACAAGGAAGATTACAGGGACACTCCTTGTCACATACCCACTACCTAAATCAGATTTTTCTGGTCTTCTGCCGAATCAGAAGCCCTAAACATCCATGGAGGACCAGCGTAAGCTGGTCCTTTCTCTCTCCCCACTCCCATGGGGTCGCGGGTCACGATCACAGTTCGAATAAACGCAGTACCTCTTTCATATTTCGCGCCTCGGCGCTACAGTGACGTCGAGTCGTTTGACTTGGCAACCATCGAATCCCGATAGGGCTAGCGATCGGCCAATGGGGGCGAATCTCTATAGGGTTAGTAAATGGCTAATAGGAACAAATCCCAACAGGGCCAGAGAACAGCCAATGAGAAACGGCCCCGTTGCGCGGTTAAGTGGAACACAGGTGGCAGAGAGGGAAACGCGACATGGTGGTCGACATGAAAGGAGGGGCCCCACTTCACACGCTACACTATTCTGGACCCCCCCCCCCATTAAAGGCAGAATGGCAAGGGGGGTCTGGAATCCTCCTGAGCGCCGTTGATCATGATGAATTAATCTCGACCGTTTGAGAGTTGCGCGTCCAATTCCGGACCTTCCTCCATTAAAGGCAGAATGGCAAGGGGGGTCCGGAATGCATCCTCAGCCGTAGATCTGGGCGGGTGGACTCTGGCCATCCATATCTGTTCGCTAATTACCCTAATGTGCGCTCGCGCCCCAACATAAAACTAACATCTCTTCCTCACATCGGACGGTCGTTACGGACCCTGAGATTTCCCGAAGGAATCTTGTCCATCCATAGGGACTTAGCCACATGCTATTGTCTCGACATTATGGATCGGGATTTGTCAAGGCAAGAACCCGAGTTTTTGTCAGCAGAACTCCCGAATCCCCAATCCCCGAAATGGGTAATCTCTCAACACGTCATCTTCTTAAATCGGACGGTCCACAACTGCTCCGAGGTTTCCACCCAGGAAAATCTCGATCCCTTGTCGCCAGGACTCCCGATCTCACGATTTTCGATTCCCTGGAATGGGAGATCTCACAATGCGTGGCCTCCGTCAATTGGACGGCTCAGATCCGTCCTGGGGTTTTCACCATGGAAAATCCAGAACTCTTGTCAACAGGAATCTCGATTCCGCGATTCCCGATTTTCCGAAATGGGAGATCTCACGACACGTGGCCTCCGTCAATCGGGCAGCTCAGATCCGTCCCGGGGTTTTCGCCCCTAATACACTGGAGTCTTAACCTTTGGGTAACTTCTGACAGATCCAACGGTTGTCGGGTTTTTTAGCCGAGATCTGACGGCTCATAATGGTTCCTACCCATGCATTCTTCCACGAATCTCTGGGCATGGAAAAGATCCACAGTCCAGATACTCTCATGAACCTTGGGGATCTACGGTCCTAAACTCTTCGCTACCCACGAAGACACTGGAAAACCAAGTGGTAAGGCATTTAACGCCCCACTTTCTCCTACTAATCTAACGGTCATGGGTGACCGCAGATTCCCCGACGAAATCTCGTCCGTCGATTAATACCTATAAGGTTAAGGTACTTAACTTTCCAACTCCTTCCTCCGATCTGACGGTCGTGAGTGACCACAGATCTCCCGACGGGATCTCATCCGTCGATTCGTTACTTCATCCTTATGCTGTCATCTCATTTTTCAAGAGGATCATTCCTCCTTATGCAGGGTTACTAAGGCCTTACGCCTTCACAACCACCTTCCCGGTTCTTGATGGGATTTTCAAGGAAGGTAATTCTATGGGGAGAGTTACTTAGGGTACTACTTGAGGTATATAAGGATGTCATCCTCCCGAGAGCCAGGCGTGAAGTCTGAATTGGAACAGTACGCACACAAATAACGAATTCATGAGGACATAAATCATACGTAGTCTTTCCATATAAATATACAACTACTAGTACTGATCAAAACACTATACAGTCATTCTTATAATGAAATCATTCACAGTTTCACAACTTATGAGAATAATTATCAGAATAAGCATATATATATATATATTTCAAGATGCCAGAGGCAAAACACTTATCAGAGATAACACCAGGGGTCAAGAAATTGCTGAGAGGGGTGCTCGTTTCCACCCAACCGTAGGCTTAGCGACTCCCAACGGATTTACCACTAGCCACTCTCGAGCTGAGACCACGATGCTGTGAGACTGCGTCTCTATTTGCCAGTGACCAGGAGCGAAGGTTGCAATCCTTCCTCTCTGCTATCACTCACTCTGCATATTGCCAGAGTTCTCCCCTCGCGTCTGCTCCCGCCCAATCGCTTCTACCCCACGCCTTATCCTCTTGCGAGGTTGCGTGTGGCATGATTACCCTCGCACTGGCCAGTCATGATGGCTCTATAGATGGGTGGTTCACCTCCCCATCCCTCATTAATTCCTGAGGAGCCATCAACCTACTAGTATGCGAGGCATTTAATTTGGGGCCAGCGAGCCGCTTTTGGTTCTCTGGGCCAGTGGAGTCCAAATACGG
>JASDQU010107884.1:28540-65086 GCA_032191745.1 Picea mariana | reverse complement strand
AGAGTTCTCCCCTCGCGTCTGCTCCCGCCCAATCACTTCTACCCCACGCCTTATCCTCTTGCGAGGTTGCGTGTGGCGCGATTACCCTCGCACTGGCCAGTCATGATGGCTCTACGGATGGACGGTTCACCTCCCCATCCCTCATTAATTCCTGAGGAGCCATCAACCTATCAGTCTGTGAGGCATTCAATTCGGGGCCAGCGAGCCGCTTTTGGTTCTCCGGGCCAGTGGAGTCCAAATACGGTATTAATTCTCGGTGGAAGTTAATGGGACCGTTTCAGGTGCCTTCCATAGCTATCGTGGTCTCTTTTCTGCACATCCCTTCTCAGCAGTCCTGCAATAAAATTCATAAGGTTATTCACATTTATGAGTTTGCCATAGTTCTTGGCCAGTCCAGTTATTTTTACTAACTGGGGGAAACAGGGTGTTACACTCCTTCACTGAGAAGATTCAGATTTCAGAATCAACAATAGATAGACATGCCTCAAGAAGAAGAAGGATTCATAAGAGCACCTCCTTTCATAAGATCTTCAACTACCAGGTATCAAACTATATTTTTTGGTTTATGTTATGCATGTAATAATTTTGGACATAAAACTGTAAATTGCAGAGCTAATAACATGAACAATAACTACTTTGAGAGCCATACACAAAGGGGTTATTCAAGAAGACCTAGTGAAACACAGAGAAGAAGTTACAACATGTTTGAATCTTTGAGCACTGAAGTGGAATGTTACAAATGTAACAATTTTGGACCCATGGCCAAAAATTGCAGAATGACAGTCCCTCCTAAAAAACCTCAACAGAGTCACAAATAAGAACCTCATAAAATGACATGGATAAGAAAACAAGATCAGTATAGCAATGAAGAATGCACAGTCGCTCTACAATATAAACAAAAGAAACGTGGTTGGTATGTTGACAGTTGATGTTCAAAACACATGATAGGTGATAGAGACAAGTTTCTTACATTACAAAAGGAAAGAGATGGATCAATCTCCTTTGGAAATGATGATTCATAAAAAATCATTGGAAAATGCATAGTTCGAATTGGGAACAAGAATGAAAAGGCAGAAAATGTTCTACTAGTAGAAGATATGAAACATAATCTTTTAAGTGTGATTCAAATGTGTGATCAAGGTCATAAAGTTACTTTCTATTCACAAAAGTGTGAGATAAGAAAATAAGGTCTAGGAAAATTAGTCGCTACAACTACAAGAACTTCAAACAACATATATGTGTTAAGCGAAATTGGAAATGAAAAGTGTTGTCTAGGAAAGGAAGATGAAAGTTGGCTATGGCACAAAATAATGAGTCACATGCATTTTGATAACCTTGTCAAAGTCAGCAAAAGAGAAGCAGTCAGAGAAATGCCCCAGATCACGAAACCAACCAACACTTTGTGCAAGCATTGCCAACAAGGAAAACAAACAAAGACCAGGTTCAAATCAAAGGAATATTCAACAACAAAACCACTAGAAATTGTGCATAGTGCTCTAGTTGGACCAACTACAACAAAAGGCTTAAAATGTGAGAAATACTTTATGTTATTAGTTGATGATTATACAAGAATGACTGGAGTTTGCTTTCTCAAGAACAAATTAGAAGCTTTTGAAAATTTCAAGATCTACAAGGAAATGGTTGAAAATGAGATGGATTCAAGAATCAAATGCTTAAGATCGGATAATGGAGGAGAATTTACTTCAAAGGAATTTATGGACTACTGCAACAATCATGGAATAAAAAGACAATTCTCCGTTGCTAGGACACTTCAACAAAATGGAGTTGTTGAAAGAAAGAACATGACAGTACAAGAAATGGCTCAAACAATGATAATGGATTCAAAGTTGACAGATATTTTTTGGACACAGGCAGTGCATACAACAATTTACATTCAAAATAGAGTAATGCTCAGAAACAACACTGATAAAACTCCCTACGAGCTATGGAAAGGAAGACCAACAAATGTGAAGCACTTCAGAGTTTTTGGAAGCAAATGCTACATCAAAAGAGAAGATGGCAGAATGAAAAAGTTTGACTCTCGTGTGGACAAAGGAATACTTGTTGGTTACTCAAGTACAAGGAAAGCATACAAGTGTTACAATCTAAGATTAAACAAAGTTGTGTAAAACATCAACGTAACAATTGATGAAACAGATAGACCAGAATCAAAGAAAGAAGAAAACAAATCAATGGAACAATTTTTTGAAGAAGAAGATGAAAAAGAAGAAGAGGAAGATGAAGATGAAGAGAATCTGACAGAAGTAGAAGAGCTAGTTCATCAAGTATCTCCAAAGACACCTAACAAACGAATACAGAAGAATCATCCTTCAGATCAGATTATTGGAAACAAAGATGCAAGAGTTGAGACTAGAAGAAAAATCCGTTCACCAGAACAAACACACTTAGCACTCTTATCTACAATTGAACCAAACTGTTTTGAAGAAGCTGACAATGATGAATTTTGGAATAAGGCCATGGATGAAGAATTGGATCAAATAGAGAAAAATGACATTGGGAATTGGTTCAAAGACCAAAGAATAAGAATGTGATCGACACAAAATGGGTTTTCAGGAATAAATTGAATGAAGATGGACAGGTTACAAGGAACAAAGCTAGATTGGTATGTAAAGGATATGCACAGATTGAAGGAATCGACTTTGAAGAGACATTTTCCCCAGTTGCCAGAATGGAAACGATCCGTTTGCTTTTAGCTTATGCATGCTCCAAAAATGTTAAAGTATATCAGATGGACGTAAAATCAATTTTTCTGAATGAAGAACTTGAAGAAGAAGTCTACATTGAACAACTAGAAGGATTTCAATTGTCAGAGAATACAGACTATGTGTGTAAATTAAAGAAGGCCTTGTATGGTCTAAAACAGGATCCTAGAGCATGGTACTTCAGACTGGATAAGTATCTGCACAGGCAGGGTTCATAAAAAGAAGTGCAGACAACAACCTCTACATCAATGTGAGTCAAGGTAATATTTTATTAATTGAAGTTTATGTTGATGATATTATTTTTGGTAGTGATGATGACAGGTTAAGCTAGAAATTTGCAAAAGACATGCATAATGAATTTGAAATGTCGTTACTTGGAGAACTATCCTTCTTTCTGGGACTTCGGATACGTCAAAAAAACCATTGAATTTTTATTTCTCAAACCAAGTATATCAGAGAAATGCTAAAGAGGTTCGGAATGGAAGATTGCAAACCAGTTATCACTCCCATGCAAACCAGTTGTAAGTTGAGCGAAGATGATGATTCAAAGTTTACAAATCAGAGACAATATAGGTCAATGATTGGCAGTCTACTATATGTGACAACATCTAAACCAGATGTAATGCAGGCAGTTGGACAGGTGGCACGATTTCAAGTAGCACCAAAGGAATCACATTTATTAGTAGTAAAGAGGATCTTCAAATATCTCAAAGGAACATAAGAGTTTGGTTTATGGTATCCAAAAGGAAAAGATCTATCACTTATTGCCTACACAGATGCATATTGGGCAGGTTGTATTGAGGATCGATGAAGCACTAGTGGAACAACGTTCTACTTAGGTGAGAGTTTGGTATCATGGATAAGCAAGAAACAATCATCAATATCTCTATTTACAACCGAGGCAGAGTATATTGCAAAACAACATGTTGTACACAGGTTCTTTGGATGAAACAAACTTTGACAGATATACAGGTTGAGTATGATGAGCCCATTCCAATATATTGTGATAATACAAGTGCCATCAGTATCTCAAAAAACTCGGTGATGTACTCCAAGACTAAACACATTCCAATCAAGTATCACTTTCTACGGGAATAGATTGTAGAAAAGAACATCAGAGTTGAGTATGTGGGCACAAAATAACAAGTGACAGACATCTTTACAAAGCCACTTCCACGAGAAGCCTTTGAATATCTTCGCCAAAGACTTCGAGTTATTTCTACTCCAAAAATGAATGTTTTTTGAATGCTTATCTTATATGTCTTAGATGTACAGGAGGAAACACCATAAGATGTCAGTCTATCAGGGAGAGCAGCCCCAGATGGAAAGATAACTTTGCCATTGATGACAAAGGGGGAGAGATTTATCAGATGCAGAGGACAGAGGCGTGGTTCCAGGAGGAGCAAATTTATTAGATGTAGAGGATAGATGCATTGTTCCAGGGGGAACATGAGTGATATGATTTCAGTGTTGCATTAGAGTGTTTCTATCGATGCCAAAGGGGGAGATTGTTGATTAAGGTTGGTTGTCATTGTTGTAAACCCTTGAAGAAAGACCCGTAGCACAAAGGTTTGGGTAATGGAACCAATATTGTTTTATGTAAATATGACTCATTATTGTTTTGTCATTGTTGATAAGAAGTAAATATGGATGAACTCCAAAGTGGTCCCCTTATGGTTAAAGTCCTCACGGGAAGACGCTTTGTGGAGTAAGAGAACCCATTCTTAATTGTGGAATAATGAGATGAAGGAAAGTGAATTTGTCAGGGAAAATATCCTAGATGGATAGTGCTTGTCATGTCATTTCCAGTGGTATGTGGAACGTCACATAATTGCTCACAGTTAGAGAGTTATGGCNAAGAGAACCCATTCTTAATTGTGGAATAATGAGATGAAGGAAAGTGAATTTGTCAGGGAAAATATCCTAGATGGATAGTGCTTGTCATGTCATTTCCAATGGTATGTGGAACGTCACATAATTGCTCACAGTTAGAGAGTTATGGCCATGAGAAGTTGGAGACCCCAGGTTTGGGTAATGGACCCAAGTTTGTTTGATGGGTAACAGTATGAATTATGATATATTTTCAAATAATACTATTCTATATGGATATTACATGTCATGCCATTTCTGGTGGTATGTAGAACGTCACATAACTCCTCACGGTTTGAGAGTTATGGCCTTACAAAGTTGGAGGACCCTCATATGTCATCCAGAAGCCCCAAAAGGTCAAAGTAGTCAAAGTGGTTTAAGATATTTTAAAAGGTAAATAGTAAAGTGAAGTGATGAGTGTATTATAATTCAAAGTGAATACAAAATAAATTATTTCAATAATAAATTTAATGGAGAAATTAGAAGTGGACCCAACCCTAAAATAAAGAAAGTGGGCCAAGTGACCTAGAAGATGTTTTTAAGAAAGCTACTTGGAGAGTATAAATAAGAGGCAAGGCTCTTTAATTTGAATCACACTTGGGCATATTGAATATCTATATGTTTCTGAGGTAACCAAGGATATCTAAACCAGAATTCTAAGTGAAGGTGAAGAAAAGAAGGCTGAAATGCAAGGAAGGATAAATTCTTTTGATGGTGATTTCGAAGGTATATTATTTATAGGTCATCTCACGTTTTTGCTATAAGGTTTTTTATATAATTATTCAAACCTTGAAATTGATATGCAAGTGAGAAAACATATCCAAGTATCTGTGATAAAAAATTCAGCTTGTGGGTTGTTGTATTTTTGGAGTTACATTATGTGGAAAATAGGGTTTGTGGCCAGTCCTGAAACTAGTGAAAATCAGGTGTTTCAGGTAAAAACGTTATAACTTCTTCATAATAGATCAAAATTCAGTGAGACAAAATGTGTTGGTTAGGGTATAGTCTGTAGGATGTTGTGTAACAGTTTCAGATCAATTCATCAAACATTTTGTGTGGGGCATGCTCTACAAGGTCACTCTCTAGAATAAGACAAAATTCAGCAAGGTATGCCATTTTTGCTATAAATACTTTTATGAGAGGTTCCAAGTAGTGAAACTTGGATGAATTGAATAAAACACACTAAAGAACATTGTGTATCAGTTTCAGATCGTTATACATTACAAGTTCAAAGTTATGATTACTTCAAGTTAGGGTTGTTGACTAATCCAAAACTAGGCATGTAAGACTAAATAAAAGTTTGATGAAAATGCTAGTCTCTTGTTTTTAAAGTTAAGGAAGGTTTACAGGAATGTGATTATATACAACAAGTCTATTATAGAGTTATAAATCAGATTTGTATGATTAAATTGATGAGGGCTTTTGGTTGTGGTACATGTTGAATACATCGTTGAGACAAGTAGTTGACGAGTTGGCGCACATACATGAGGTGTATAGTTGATGATGTTGGTACATATTGATGATTCATAGTTGATGAGTAGTTGACACATGATTGGTACATACTTGGTACATGATCTGATGCACTTGTTTATGGTATAGGTTGATTACAGGTTGGTGCATGGTTGATGCACTTGTTTATGGTACAGGTTGATTACAAGTTGAGGTACATGTTGATGCATGGTTCAGATTTATTGGTACATGTTTACAACGGTATATCTCATAGTGATAGTGTGACAGTGGTTCCATCATTCTACTTCTACTTAAGGGTGTCAGGACGGGGCAAGGACAAGTGGTTGTAGCCACCTTTCGGTTGTAGCCGGAGAACATTGGGGGTTGTAGCCTCCTTCTAGTTGTAGCTAGAGAATTGGGGAGTTGGAGCTTCCCTCAGGTTGTAGCCTGAGAAACAAGGGGGTTGGAGCCTCCTTCCAGTTGTAGCTGGAAAACAAAGGAAGTTGGTGCTTCCAATGAATGTAATTCTTCAAGACATATAAGAAAAAACATTCCGTGGTTTTCTTTCGATTTGGGTTTCCACGTAAAACACTGGTGTACTGTGTATGTGTGTGATTGTTTATTTCTTACTGCTCATTATTGGATAATAATTCTACATTGATATAACATTTAAAGAAAAAATGATTATAATTACTCTATTACTGATTCACCCCCCCTCTCAGTAATCCAACAGGATAGGACTCCAGGATTTTTGATGTATCTTTTCCCTGTTCCTTAAGATCTCTCTATGGTTGATTGGGTACCCAATAGTTTCTCCTTATTTTCTATCTCTTCCCTCTTTTCCTTAGCAGGATTTTTGCTTTCTTTCCCAGGCATCCTTTCTTCCCTGTCTTCTTCATCATGTTGTTGTTGGGATTTTTTCCAAGCAAGGATTCATGAAGAGTACTATGAATTCTTTGAAAAATGATCAATCTCTTCTTGATGATCCAAAATATTTCCTTCATTAATAGAGGAAGGCCAAAATTCTTGATTTCCCAACACATAAGTCACGTTGGGGGAAACCTCATAAACAAACGAAGATAACTAGAATTTCAAAATAGGGAATTGGTTCTTATTGGGATAGAATTTCATACCTATTTCACTAGGAGCTKGTTCCTCCTCCCTTTGTGCGATCTGGTGACTTGCTAGCTGTTTCAAGGGGGTGCAATATGGTGGATTCGATTGCATGTCTTTGCATGTCTACCTATTCTGAKACTTATTTGAGAATCAATAAGATAATAATTGTTGAGATTGATTTGGGAATCGATGGAGGCATCTTGATTTACATTCTTTTATTTTAACTGTTTTCCATTKCTATTTATCTTGAGTTGGTTGGGAAACATGGGTATTATTTTTGCAATCTTTCATAGAATGGCCGTATTCGTGGCGAATTTGCATTTGAAAGGTAGTTGCTCATAATCCAAATGTTGAATACATTTCCAATTGTCTAGAGTCAATAATATTGATTGAAGAAGACCCCTTTCAAGATCTATTTTCACACACATGCAAGCATACCGTCCTTTGGTTCAAATTTATCAATGTACCTACCCATAGTATCATTGATGCTGCACATAATATCTTCATTCCAGCAGTGTAGGGGAAGATGCAACAAACAAACCCAAATTGGGAAAATTAAAGGGACATAATGTTCGGGGTTAAAATCTGGAGTCCATATGTTAAGATACATTCCTTTGGTATTGAAAACATAAGGCACATTCCTAAAAAATAGATCTCTGTCTTCTTTGGCTTCAAATAATAATGTATAAAAACCTCTTCCACATAAGTAATGAGTGAGCGTACCTTTTATCAACATTCACCAATTTCATTGGACTCAATTTGCCATAGATCCGAGTGATGGCCATATGCTAGTGAATTGTCCTATTAAACCTAGTTATACTAGAGCCAACACCATATGCTGAGAAAAAGAGGTAGAGAGGGGAAATTCTAGAATATTGTCCAATTTCTTGACAAATCGAGAGGGTTGGGGTTTCACAATTTTCCCTATCGTAGAGACTAGGGCATGGAATGCAACCACCTTAGGCTCTGAAGGGGGTTGGGGGAGTGACCCCTCCATAAGTTTAACCCATGGAAGAAGCCAAATCACTGTCCATGCAATGCACAAAATTCTTAGAGTAGGTTTGCTAGAGTGCTCCCAAAAGTTAAAGAAAAACATTACCAAATGGATTGTAGACCAATTATAATATTTAATACTAGTAGGTTGCACTATTAAACAATGTGTAAACATGTTAAATTTAACCTTATTATTATAAAATTTTATGGGGTTAAGATTGAGTTGTCTTTTACAAATTAAAAAAAAGGGTAAGATTATAATTTTATATACAACATTTTCAAATGAATTAGTAATTAATGGAAAATTATCAGCATGACTATCATAATTTGAGAAAGAAAAGTATATAGTGTAATGTGTATTTCACCACAAACGGTGAAAAACTTTAAAATATACAAATGATGCTAAGGAGAGGTTAATTGTTCCAACAAACAATATTCTAATGTGGAGTTCAAGATATGAAAAGATTATATAGTGAAAATTGATCTAGTTTAGTTTTCTTTGATTAATAACTGATTATATATTTGTTATATCCATAGCTACTTGTGTGTAAAACAATCATAACATATAACGTTATTAGGTTGTCACATTATTAAACGGTGTGAAAATTATAATGTTAAATTTAAATTTATTATTTATAAATTATGGGATGATGATTGGGTTGTCTTTTACGTATAAATAAAATAAATGTAAGATTATCATTTTATATACATCATTTTCAAATGAATTAAAATTATCTGAAAATTATCTGTTTTCTTGACTATCATCCCTTGCTGTGGAATTAAAGTGTACATTGTTATGTGTATTGTGTACTTTACCACAACCATTATGTGTACTATGTACAAGTCTTCATGTGCCAAAACTCGAAGGGGAAAAATCTTATATATTGTCGTAGCAAAATGAAATATTGATAAAACATAAATTAACTAGTGTTAAAAAGATTTCATTGTATAGATTTGACCATTGAGTCTACTTGGCTTGCTGCTGCAATTTTTACTTGTGATTCATACATCATCACACGATGCTTAGATAACAACCCCTATAGAGGTAGATTAACATGGTTAACAATGGAAACATTGAGGTCTTGAATAGTAGAAAGGACCGCATATAGCTAAATGGATTTCATTATGAGAACTGAAGTAAAGTTTGAGCTTCATATTCCTAGTATCTCAATGTAAGAATATGATTCATTGACTCCACATAGATGCAATTTTTGGCCTTATTGGTGCCCATAATACTTGATTCAACTTAAGACTACTGAGACTCCCCTTGCTTAGAAGTCATGGAAAAAAACTAGCTTGGAGATGTGAGATTTTCTTTTTACAATTTCTCATGCTTCTTCAGACCTCATGAACATTCCCTACTGTGGCCAAGCAATGATGAAAATGGTGCATCGCTAAGACTAAGAGGAAACAACAAATATAGTATGTTGCAACTCAACACACCCCAAGGGTTGATGAGGAGAGACAAAGCCTCAAAATCAAATGTTGAGAATATGAATCTCTAGGTGAATTAATTGGGGAATATCACAAATGAATGCTTTTGCTAAGGGAATTAAACTTGATCCTTTGCAGGGAGACTGCCAAGAGTGCAAACCTTGTTTTTCATTTTCCCCACATATCAAATATGACTTTAGGAGACTAAAGCCTCCTTCCATCCAACAATACTAACCTTCATGGGAATGCATACTTAGTTCTTCATTCCCTTTCATTTGTTCGAACCAACAATTGATCATCATGTTTTAATTCTCCCTTTTTTTCCCTTTTGTATGCCTTAGTGTTAAAGTGCCTCTTTCCCTAAAAGAAAGAGACCTTGAAATCATTTGAGTAGAAGAAATATTATTTGAAAGACACAAATTGTGGTCATAGATCGAGGCAATCCTTTTTGGATCAGATCTTGAATTATAATGGGTGAGGCTCCTATATTAACAGTGGATTCATGCAATCTTTCCTTAAGGAGTTTGATTCCTTGGAACATTGCCAAATCCTCAAATTCATTATTTGTAGCTAGACCATACCTTTATCATAATCTAACTCTTGACATCTGTTAGGATCCTTGTTGATCCCTCACGCCCTTTCTGCCCTTAAATGTATGCATTATTACACACAATCATAATATGTATAAACAAGATTCATTACCCAAGTATGGATGGAAAGGATAATAAACAAGGGAAAAGCTGCATAGCAGCTAGTCCCTGCCAAAGCTTAAAATACATAGGAGTTTCATGAAGATGTCTGAAGTCTAGTCTTCATAAGGATAATACTTCGGTTTGATGATTCCCTTTTTGATGTGTGTCTTGATATAGTGATACTTGGTGTCAACATGCTTTATTTTGGAATAAAACACTAAATTTTTATCAAGTTTTATGGTTGATTGGATACCAATCAATAAAGAAGTGGCTTTGTTTTGAAGAACTCCACGATCCTGTAACACCCTGCGTAACTAGACATATCTCACATGTTGCTTCCCATGCCAAAATGTATTTCTCTTCCGCTGAAGAATTTGCAATTGTAGCTTGATTCTTGCAACTCCATGAAACTGCTATTGATCTCATATGCATTAAATAACATGATGTCGATTCCCTATCATCGATATTTTCAGAAAAATATGCATCTCAATATCCAATAAGTACAAAATTCTTATTTTTCTTATATAGAAGGCCATAACCTTTTGTACCTTGAATGTATATAAGAACCCTCTTAGTTACATTCCAATGGATTTCCCGGTGGTTCCTTCATGAATATTGAAATAATACTAACTGCATATGACAAATATAGATGAGTAGTTGTCAAATAAATCAAGGTGCCAATCAATTATCTATAGATAGTATTGTTTACAAATTGCCCCCTTCAAATTTTGAAAGTTTTAAATTTTTCCCTATCAAGGTAAGAACAGACTTGCAATATTCCATGCCATTTTTTTTCAATATTTCATATTCATACTTGCATTGAATAATGAAAATGTTATTAGTTTGTTGCAATACTTCAACTCCAAGATAGTAGGGAAGTAATCCCAAATCATTCATTTAAAATCCAACTTGTAGTTCATGCTTAACCTATGGAATATGATCATCATTATTCCTAGTGATAATCAATTCATCAACATACATTACTAACATGACCATTTTTTATCCTGTAGACACACATTCAAAGTATCATCAGATTCACTTCTTTGAAAACCCGATTTGCGAAAGTATTCATCCATCTTTGCATACCAAGCTCTAGGAGCTTGCTTTAAGCCATACAATGTTTTAATCAATTTGCAAACTTTATGTTCTTGTCATTCAATTTCAAAACCTAGAGGTTGAGTCATATAGATTTCTTCTTAAAAAAAACCATTGAGGAAGACACTTTTTAACATCCATTTGATGTAACTTTCATCCATTTTGAGTTGCTAAAGCAATGACCATCCTTATAGTATTTCAATTTGCTGCAGGTGCAAAAGTTTCTTCATAATCAATTCCTTATTTTTGAGAAAACCCTTAGCCACTAGTCTTGCTTTATATTAATCAATCATTCCATCTAACTTGTACTTAATTCTATAAACCCATTTTCATTCAATTGGTTTCACATCTAGAGGACAATAAAGAAGTTTCCAAGTTCATCTTTCAATCACCAATTTGTATTCATCAACCATAGCCTTTTTCTAGTCCTCATGTTTTGCTTCCTCTTTAAAAGTGGAAAGATCATTAAAATAATTGACCATTAAGGCGAAATATTATTGCATTATGGTGAAACTTCTTGTACCTTTTATGTTATATGCATCTAATCTTACATCCTTTAGAACTTGAGTGGCCCATTTAGGTAGTCTATGCTCATTTTGAGTTGATGTTTTTTCTTCTAGATTTTCATGTGAATAAGAACCATTATGTGAACACGTTTTTAATTCTTCGTCATTCCTATTTCTGGGTGAAGTCCAATTCATTTCAAATCAATGTTCCTTACTTGGTTTATTTTTCACCATGTTTTCCTCCTTCCCGTTTCTATTCCAACTAATCGAGAAGCCTTTAAATCACAACAACATATTTATGTTTTGTTTCATCAAAGATAAAATCCCAACTCACAACAAACTTACCATTATATAAAAGTCGATATCCATTCTTCTCATCAGAATATCCAATCATCATACATTTCATATTATAAGATTATAGCTTAGTCCTTTTTTCCTTAGGAACTAAATCATAGAATACTGAACCAAAAACACAAATATGCTTAACTTTTGGTTTAAAACCATACCAAGATTCAAATGGTGTGATGTCATCCAAAGAAGAAATCAAATATCTATTCCTTAAATAAATTACAATATGAATTGCTTCAACCCAATAGGAAGAACTTAACCCTTTAAATTTCAACATAGATCTCATTATACCCATTAAAGTTCTATTCATGCTTTTTGTCACTCAATTTTTTTGCAGAGTGCAGGAATTAGTAAAGTGCCTTCTGATTCCTTCATCTTTACAATAATTTTGGAATTCATTTGAAGTGAATTCTCATCCATTATTTGTCCTCAAAGTGGCTATTTTTTCCTTAGTTGTTTTTCAACCAAGTGATGGAAAGTATTGAATTTCTCAAATTCCTTCGATTTTTCTTTTAGGATATATACTCAAGCTATTAGACTAAAATTTTGAATGAAAATTGGGAAATACATACATCCTCAAAGATATGTTTCTAAAGGTCCACAAATGTCACTGTGGATAAGTTGTAAACATCTGTTTGCTCTCCATGATGTAGTCACATCTTGTGTTTTCATTTTTAAATGTTGGCATCCCTCTTACCATTCCTTGTTTTTGAAGTTGGGTAATACTTTCAAAGTTCAAATGTCCTTATCGAACATGCCATAATTTGATGAGTGGAATCCATGAATCAATTGGTCCTGCAAAATCTTGCTTACTAGGATTGAATCTTCCTTTCATCCTTAGAAGTTTTCCATCTTCATAACCTACCATTATTTTGTTGAAATTATCTTTTTTTTAAAGTTTATTTTAACCAATCCATTTTCCATGATAATTTGATGCCCTACTTGTCGAATTAACACTAAAGACAACAAATTTTCTTGAATGTGGTACATACCAAACATTATAAATACTTTTCTCTCCAACCGTTGGGAGAAAAACCTTTGCAAAATATTTCCTTCATGGTGTATGTGTGGTGTCATTGGCCAAATATATTCAATTTAATTGTCATTCATGAAAACACCAGAAGAAATTTTGTCTAAATGTCATGTTTTGTGTTGCACCTGTATCCATTATCCATGCATCTTCATATTCACTTTGAAATGAGTAGTTAGAGACCATTGAAGTCATTGATTCTGATTTTTGAAGAGTATTGAACACATACTCAGAACTATTTTGATAATCATCCATAATTTTAGCATTTGCATACAATGTTGAAGTTGAATTTTTCTTGAACTTAGGCAACTTATAATTAGGAGTCCTACACTATAGTGCATAATTCCAAAATCTATTACATCTTCTACATGTGATTTGACTCATGTCTCTACCTCTTCCAGATTGATAGTTATGATTTGCAAGTCTTTCTAATTGACTTCATCTAAATTTTTTTGAACCCTACTGATTAAAATTATTGTTTCCTCTTCCTAGGCTACGACCTCAACCACATCCTCAATAAGAAGATTGATTTTGATTACCACTAAATTTTTTAGTACTAATGGGAACATCTCTTCCTCTTGAACTTTTAGCTGATGTCTTACTTGAGCTTGATCTAACATCCTCTCCTAATTGTTTCTTTTCCCCAAATGTTTTATCATGTTGAGCGCATAATTCACTCAACTTATCAAATGTATCTTTTTCCAACTTATCATCCAACTTTAGAGTTTATAGAAAATTATGATAGGAGGGTGGAAACCATGCAATCAATATGGTTACCATCAAACTATCATTCGCTATAGGAAATCCTACCTCACTTATTTCTTGCTTGATTTTGTTTAATCTAGAAATATAATCTAGCACATCACCACAATTATTAATTTTTATTGAAGCAATTTTGATTGTAGATCAACCATTGTTATTTTAGGTTGTGTGTCAAACAAATATTTCAATGTATTACAAGAAAACCATGCATTAGATTCATTCTCAATGTGAATGTACATTTCTTCATTCATTGGAGATTTTAAAAGTGCCAAAGCTTTTTCATCTTTCAATTCCCACTTTTCCAATGAAGAAACATCGGTGGGTTGAGTGATTTTATTTTTATCTCCACTACATATATCTTTCCATAATTCGTTATATATGAGTGTTCTCTCCACATGTTATCTCCATGTTTTATATTTTTTGGAGCCTTCCAATTTATATAATTCTAAAAATAGATTTATAAGCTTAGAAATTTTTAATGATGAATGTTTTTACCTTGAAAGATTTTTATGTGAATAATTGCACTAATTACACTAATCAACAAATCATCAAATGCACCATATGACAGACAGCATAAACATTGTGTTACACACTTCACTTTCCACTAAAAAAAAGACTATAGAGACTTAGCCTCGACCCACTTATAATCTTATGTAAAATATGTTAATTAAGCTTTGCACTTGACTCTAATCAACTCTTGTGTAATTCAATGTTACAAAATAATTTAGAAGTTACAATTTTGTCAAATATTCAAAATTTGATAAACATTCCCTTTTATTCCCAACAAATTTTGGAGAAATAACTTAAGAAATAAAAATGAAATCCTTACAATATTCATTATATTCCGACGAAAAGTAACTTTATTTCAAAAATTAAAATTACTCACATGCATGTTATTAAAAAAAAAACTTCCCCTTTTCCTTATAAATCCCAAAGAAACCTTTTCCTTATAACCCCCAACAAAACAACAAGAGCATCTTATAGACCCATTTAGGAGCACAACATGTCACTCACAAGGAATTGAACTTGGGTGGGGAGGGTAGCAATCATTTCTCCCAACTACTCAAGTTACATCCAATAGACACAAATTATATATATATATATATATATATATATTTTTTTTTTTTTAGGTATTTCAACAAAATCATACAAACAATGGACCTATATAGTTCTACATATCTAAAACTTGGACATAGCAATATATCTACAATTCTAACAATAATTTAGAGATTTTTTTTTTTTTGATTTGATATACAATTTTTTTTAAGGATTCAACCACCTTCTTTTCCTTAACAAAATTAGAAAACAAATGTACCACACAAATGCTCTCCAACATGGTGGAGTATTCCAAGAAATTTAGCAATGAAGTATCATTTTCAACATTTCCTTCATAGAAATGCTCTGATACCATTTTGATACCAAAGTGTCCTTAAACACACAAATTTATTAATAAGGAAAAAAAAATTACATTATTGATGTGAGGGTGAAGGACTAGATCGATCTCACATGAAAAGAAGATAGTTTAAACAAGATCTTAATCCTTATCTCCTAAACTAAATTAAATATGAACATCTTATCTCATAATCACATGAAGATGACAAGTGTCCATGTACAATACCGCCAGAGTAAGTTTATTCTTCTAATTTAAAAATCATAGGAAAAGACAACTTAAAATTACTTTAGGATCATCATGGCTAACAAGTGGGCTAATTCATTATGGCCTCAATCTTCTTTGGATTCATATATACTTTTTCTTCTGAAATAATGTAACCCAAATAATGAATTTACTTATAATAAAAATAACATTTGCTTAGTTTTACATACAACTTGTGCTCTCTTAGCTTTTGCAAAATTGTTCTCAAGTGATTCCTATCCTCTTCTTCTTTCTTACAATAAATAAGAATATCATCCAAAAAAAAAATCATAAACTTATCCAAGTACTTGTTGAAAACAATTTTGATGAGACACATGAATGTAGCTCATGCATTGATAAGAGAAAATGGCACCATCACAAATTCATAATGACCATAACTTATTCTAAAGGCTATCTTATGAATGTCTTCTTCCTTAAAAATGACTCTATAATAATAGACCTCAAATTAATCTTTGGAAATACTTTTTCTCCTCTCATTTGGTCAAACAAATCATTAATTTGAGGCAATGGATACACATTCTTCATTGTGACATGATTTAGCTACTTATAATAGTAGACAATATAAGAGTTCCATGTTTCTTTCTCACAAACAACAAAGGTGATCCCCATGAAGACACACTTGGTTGAATATAACCCTTTTCTAACAACTTTTACAATTGCATTTTCAACTCTAATAATTATGGGGTACTCATTTTATAAGGAGTCTTGGACATTGGTGTATCTCCAACATAAGATAAATTTAGAAATTGGTATCCCTCTTAGGAGGAAGTCCCCACACTTAATCAAGGAACACATCACTAAAATATTGCAAGACAAAGTTGTCTTAAAAATTGGGACATTTATCTTTTTTTGAATCTAATATATCGACTACATACAATTGACATATTTTTCTAAAACATTTCTTTAGCTATAAGACTGAAATATTCCTAATAGAGATTGATTTTGGAATGCCTCTCACTATCTTAGAGTTTCCATATTCATAATGAAATCAAACATTTTGTTGTAGCAATTGAGTTTAACCAATGATGACATCATAAGAACCAAATGGTAAAATGCTTAGATTTTCCCATGTGAAGAGTTCATTTAGTTCTAATGGGCATATCTCAACCATTTCACTAACCTTTCTTTTGGTTCTAGTGGATAGTTGGACTAGACATGACTTACTATGCTTGTACTTCTTAATAGAACAAGTTTCAAAATTTTTAGAAGTAACATAACCTGACTAGATCCCGGATTAATCAAAATGGAAATATACCTTAACTTCAAACTACAAGTGATTGGTGATTTGCTTGACAATATTTTAGTGAAACATAGATTCTAGGAATAGTCCTTGCTACACCATCATCAATTGTAGCCTCTTAAATATTATGAACATACCAAATTTTCTTCTTTTGATGTGGACAATATATGAGAAGATGATCTTATCCACATCCAATACATTGAATAGGCTCCCTCAACCTCTTTCATATCGACTAAGTTGGCTTAGCACCATTTCGTGATCATTGATTCTACCAATTTTTATAATAGGGAGGCTTGAACCTTTTAATTTCTAGTCAAGCTCCGCCTTCTTCTTTTCCTTCCATGTCTTGTAGACTTATGGCTTGTTTTTATGATGGTCACAACAATATTTACCCTTTCTAATGACCTAATATAGAGTTTGAAGTTCATTAAACTCAATTTTGTCTTTGTAGGATTGAGGTATCCACTAAAGAGACACTCGATATTTACCTTTTCATCTCTAATGTACTTGACATATCTCAAAATATCCAAGAATTTATTCACATATTCATCTATGGTCATTTATTTGAACTTTAAATCATGGAATTATTTTATTTTACCATCATAGTGTTTGTTAGAGAGATACTTTTGCTGAAAGTTCTTCTTGAACTACTTTCAAAAAATATTTTTTGTCACTAATTTTCTTAACTTGATTAAGATGCTCCCACCAAATTGATGCTCTGCCATTTAAACTGAATATGGTCAATTTGGCCTTCATGTTTCCAGAATACTCATGTACTTGGAAATACTTTATTATCCCAAGAATCTAAGCCTCAACATCTTGTATAGATTTAAATTTACCATCAAATGCAGGTGGCTTTGCCTTTCAAAGTTTATGGGCTACTAAATGATTCTTTATATGTAAATGACTCACTAATATAAGATTATAGAAAATATGGATTGTATGTCCCATGCAGGAAGGTTATTCTTGTACCATGGTACCTCTTGTGAGAATGACTCCTGGAGCTATTCTTGCTCCTCCTAGCTTGTTTAAATTTTGTCTGTGATGAATTTTCCTCTATATGTATGTCCAAATTTTAAGCATGGTTGCATTTTTCTAGTTCTACTCTTATTGAGCCTTCATTACAATTTTTTTATCTACTCTAGAACTTTTAATCTCTACACTTAAGCTCCTCATAATTTTTGCAATATCTAGAGGAGTCTCTTGATTTCTACATCTAGTGGACTTTGTCTCTGCATTTCCAACCTACAAAATTTCATCCATGGCATATGCTTCAAAATCATAAGGGTCTTGGGCACTCCGTGATGACAATTTATTATCCCAAGCAATACTAAGCCTCTATTATTTTAATTTTCTCGATACATAAACTTTTCTGCAAAAAATGAGCACTTAGATTAATTATCCTCTAAAAGAAATTTTCAATGATTGTAATTTTGCTCAATTATGATGTCAAGCTTAGAATTTATAGGCCTCAAAATATTATTATCTATTACGTCTTCTACATTTTTTCTGTAGCTATTAATACTCATATTGAATTGCAATAATTTTAAATAATTCTATTCGACAAAAACAATCAGTAGCAAAAATATCAACATAACAATTCTACCATGTCTTTCTAGTCCTATTGTGATAATAAAATCCAATAACATTAGATTTCCTTTCCTATTTACCATTGTTATAATAGAGAATTATTTTCATAGTGGTTTTTGAAACATTGGGGAACATTATGGGGGTCAAGGGGGGAAACAAACCCATTTTGGCCTCCTTGCACCATTGTAGGGTGGATCGAGTGTAGTGATCTCATTTTCTCGTTGTAAATTCATAAATGTTTTTGTGTAATTTTGCACACAACTTCACCATTTTTCCATATTTTACCACTGACTTAGAGCCTTCATGAATGTGGTCAAATTCCTTTCGATTTTGAAGAGCCAGGTTGTATAGTTTTAACACAACCAATTATTTTTGAAGTGGTATGCTGCCCAGACATGTGGAAAACATCTAGTGGTTTCAAAGGTATTGTGTTGGTTTTTAAAAAAAGACTCAAGAGATCCGAAGTGGTTTTTTCATCTCTCATGGTATTCCAAGTTTCTCTTTCACCAAAATTTAGAAAGATTAAATCTCTAGCATCTTCACTCTAGATCATAAACCAACCAACCAACGGTTAGGATCCATGTAGATCATAAAAACTCATCCTCCCCATCATGAAACTTTATAACCCACATGAATGAGGATATGCAAAGTTTCCTCCCTACTTAGCACCTCCCCTTTTGTTAACCTATCTACCATTCTTCCCTGGGATAAACTTCGACCATCGATCCAAGTTATGATCTTCGACCTAGATCTTTGTGGATTTGGAAGGCTTCTATTTGTAGGTGCATATTTTAAGACACACAACAATAGAAAGCTTCCACGTGGCCCAAGTGTGAAAGGTAAATTTATTCGACAACACAGGTATTCCAACAGAGGACGAGCACCTTCAATAACCACTCACATAACCGGATATAAGATCAACACACCGATGTTTTCACATGGTAAAACCCCTACGGGAAAACATCCACAACCCCAGCCAATGCGGCCACTTGGAGCATTTTATTAATGCAAAGAAAAAGATTACAGAGAGATTTTACAAGAGAGTTTCTCACAATCAATCATCAACAAATGACCCTCCATGCTCTTTAAATAGAGACCATGGACCAATCAGGTGTTAAGCCATGAATCAATGGACGTTAAGATCAAGGAGAGTATGAAATGTCAGATCACTCTATGTCGGGAACATATCATGACCATTGGATTTCCTAACTACAAATGCATATTAATGCATACTAAAGAAACACACTAAGAAACACACTTTTACCTAACGACACATTAGACCAAGTAGATCTTAACTAACTCCTAAGTGTCTAAATATCCTAACATCCCCCCTTAAGAACAACTTGAGATAGGATTGAAGGATTTATAATGGTGACACAATAGGATAAGGAAAGAGGAATTAGAGCATATCCCCCCTTAATGACAACTTCCTGAACTCCTAACATAGATCGAAGTTTGGAAAACTTCGCTTCTGTAAGAGACTTTGTGAAAATGTCTGCAACTTGATCTTCTATAGGGAAAAATAACACTTCAATAACTTGATCACAAATGAGCTTTCTGATGAAGTGCATGTGTAGCTAGATATGTTTGCTACACTAATGTTGAAATGGCTCTTTGGTGAGCTTTATGGCACTCTGATTGTCGCACCAAAGGTTGGATGAATGCTGCTGCTGGAATCCAAACTCTGAAAGGATCTGTCGAAGCCACAAGGCTTCCTAATTTGCATTTACTGCTGCTCGATACTCTGCTTCTACTGAAGAAAGTGAAATAGCCTGTTGTTTCTTACAGGCCCAAGTGACAGGTCCTGAACCAAGGCTGAAAACATATCTTGTAGTAGACTTCCGATCATCAGGGTCACCATCCCAATCTGAATCAGTGAAACCAACCAATAAAGGAGTCCCACCCGAACTGTAATGTATCCCAAACTGAACTGTACCACAGACATAGAGAAGTATCCTTTTAGCTTCTTTCCAATGGATTTCATGGGGTGTTTACATATACCGGGAAACAAGACCAACATCAAAGGAAATATCAGGACGAGTATGAGTCAAGTATAAGAGGCTACCAACTAACTGACGGTACAGGGTGGCATCAACTTCGGGAGAAGTACAAGTGGAAGTAAGCTTGACTCCAGAATGGAAGGGAGAAGGGGTTGGTTTACAATCTTCCATGTGAAAGCGATGAAGAAGGTCACAAGCATACTTAGATTGGGAAAGAAAAATTCCTTCATTGGTTTGCAAAACTTGGAGGCCAAGGAAATAGTGCAAAAAACCTAAGTTTGTCATTTCCAATTTCTTCTTAAGGTTGGTTTTCCCATGGTTTAAAATTTTTGAGTCACTACCAGTAAGGATATGGTCATCAACATAAAGGACAAGGATTGTGAGATGACTTTCTACTTTCTTGGTATAAACATTAGGATCATAATGACATCTAGAGAATCCAATGGAAATAATAAAGTTGTCCATTTTGGCATAACAAGCTCGGGGAGATTGCTTGAGACCATAAAGAGATTTCTTAAGGCGACAAACAAGGCTAGAGTCATTTTGGACATAGCAAGGCGGTTGTTCCATGTAGATTTATTCTTTCAAATATCCGTGCAAGAAGGTGGATTTAACATCCATCTAATGGAACTCCCATTTATGTGAGGCAACAAGGGCAAGAACAAGGCAGATGGAATTCATTTTGGCTACAGGGGCAAAGGTTTCATTATAGTCAATTCCTTCAACTTGGAAAAATCCTTTGGAAACTAACCAAGCCTTATGTCTTTCAACACTTCCATCTGATGCATACTTAGTTTTGTAGACCCATTTACATATGACAAGTTTTCTTCCTTTTGGAAGAGGTACAAGATCCCAAGTATTATTTTCCATTAAAGAACAATACTCTTCATTCATTGCTGTATCCCAATCTAGAACTGTGAATGTGTCCGACGCTGATATGAAGGATCATAGACAAGATCACCAACTACTTCTCGTGTTGAACGGACCCATCTAGGAAGCGGTGGAGCTGGTGCTGGTTCAGGTTCAAAGGAATCATTTGGAGGAAGGTGAGAAGGTGGAGGTGGATTTTCATCCTCACTGTCATCATCTGAAGAAGAAACCAGAATAGAAGAAGGCACAAACGTCAAAGATGGATCACAGGCCGAAGAAGGCACAACCGCCGAATTAGGCTCACAGGCCAAAGAAGGCACACTGTTAGGGTCCTAACCCACACATAGGTAGAACAATATATTTGGATGTAATAAAGGTCAACATTAATAAGGCCTTGCAATAAAATAGAATAAGTCGAATGTCAGAAGACCTAATAGAAGCTTCTGCTTCTAGAAGGATTTTCCTCTAGATGCTTCTTTTGATAGACATATTTAGTATAAATAGGAGTCGAGGGTATGAGAACCCTAGCTTGGATGTTCTTGTAATAGAGCTTTGCTCGACTAGAGGTTGCCCCCTTGAAGAGGCCTGTGAACATTGCTCTCAGAATCAAANAATGTCAGAAGACCTAATAGAAGCTTCTGCTTCTAGAAGGATTTTCCTCTAGATGCTTCTTTTGATAGACATATTTAGTATAAATAGGAGTCGAGGGTATGAGAACCCTAGCTTGGATGTTCTTGTAATAGAGCTCTGCTCGACTAGAGGTTGCCCCCTTGAAGAGGCCTGTGAACATTGCTCTCAGAATCAAAGTGTTATTTCTGTTGTTATTCTTATATCATTTTAGTGTTATTGTGGTGATTGTTCTAGTTATATTGCTATTATTCTGCCATTTCTAGCATTTTATTTCTGTTCTTCATACTTTTTATATCTGGTATATTACAAGTGGTATCAAAGCACTTTCCTCGACAGAAATTGTGGGATAATTTTTTTTCAAGGTAGAGACGTATTCCGATGTCTTTAAGCCACAAAGATCTGTCGTTACGTGCATAAACCCGTTGTTGAGGGACTCATACATGTAGGAAATACAAGTGGTACTTAAGCGCACATGTGTTGGCCACCCTTATAACCCATGTTGGTACCCCTTCGAGTGGTAATGCATCATACAACACCCGTGTACAAATCGACCTAGATTACCTGGAGCCCTCTTTAGATAAATTGATCGATCGCCTGACTGCTATAGTTCCACTGAGAACAACACTCGAGAAGATAATCTCTAGTACCTGGGTAGTACGGCTAAAGGCATGGTCTAGCCTCCTTAGTTAGTGCCTTGAGATATTGGGTCGAGTACTACTGTTGGACATCTCACGTATATCAGAGAGCTATAGCATAGGGAAAACCCTTGTCTGTAGAACCCTTGAATACCTAACCCTTGGGGATAGAAACATAAACAAATTAAAACAGACAAGATCTATTGTCGCGTAACTGTGTTTGACTTGCCAAATAATTACACATTTCTTCCTGGTTAAGAGTTTGGGCATTTCATCACTGCAGTATTCTTTAGACTGGAGTATAACTCCACAAGTGTAAAAAAAATAAAAAAAATAAAAAAAATAAAAAATAAAATTTGCACCATTATTTGAGACCTATTCCATTGGATTCATCTCTTCGCCCTTATCACATTCATACATATAATTTTTCAGCAAATTTTTTGACCCCCCCCACCCCATTTCGATTCCCTCGTCATCATGACCCATACCCATAGCCAAGACTGGGAAGCTCGCTTCAATACCTTGCAATCTAATTTCACCGAGACCCAACAAGAAGTGAAACATCTCAGTGCCAATGTTGCCGCCATCAATACACCCATGCAGTCTTGAATGGAGGAAATCAAACAAGACCTGACTACCCATCTTGAATCTGTCGTTTCGATGCTCTACACCAAGCTGCATATCCCTACAGATAACCCTTTATCTGACCCACCTCCACATATTGAAGCTGGAAATTCTTCTCATTCTCATAACTTTCAACACCATCACTTTCAACATGACCTATGCCTTCCGCGGGTGGATGTGACCAAATTTAATGGCTCAGATACCATTGGTTGGGTAACCCAAATGGAACATTATTTATCTTTATACGACATTACAGATGACTTGGCCAAACTCCGGTATGGTGTTCTCCATCTAGATCAAGAACGTTGGCAATGGTGGCAATGAAGAAAAACTTCCCGTCAAGGGCATATTTCTTGGACACACTTTGTGTCAGATATTTATGAATGCTTTGACACTGACACCAACCATTTGGGACATTTGAAAAATTTGAAACAATCAGGCACAGTAGAAGACTTTATAGCTTCTTTTGAGTGCCTGGCTTTTCAGACAGAGGGCATGTCTGATGCCTTTTTCTGAGAGTGTTTTATCAGTGGCCTCAAGGATGAGATTCGGGCCCATGTTCTCATGGCTCGGCCTCAGAGTTGGGTGTAGGCTACTAAAATAGATAAAGAAGCACAATAGGTTGTATCTTCTCAAAACCGAAAACCCTCCTTTATCCCTCACACTGAACTAGTAAATCCCACTACTCCCTTCAATCCACTAAAGATCCAAAAATTGACCAGGGATGAAATGGCTAAACGCCAACTCAAAGGCCTTTGTTATAATTGTGGTGACAAATATTTCCCAGGCCACAATTGTAAGGAACAAAATATTTTTATGGCCATCTCGAAGGATATTTTGGAAGAGGCTGTTGAAACTCCCCTTGTGTCCGAGTCACCTGAAACCACTGACATAACCCCTCCCTCAGACCCTCCCGAAGTAGAATCAGTCATTTCCCTAAATGCTCTCACTGGCTTCTCTGCTCCCCAAACCCTCAAGCTAATCGGTTACATCAAGCATAGGAAGGTCATCATTTTGGTTGATAGTGGAAGCACCCATAATTTTATTCATTGCCGCATTGCCCAAGAAACTCATTGCTACATCCATGCAGTCAATAATTTCCAAATCATGATTGCCAATGGTGGCTCCATGAAATGTGGAGGGCATTGTGAAAATGTGAGTCTCCAAATTGGTGACTACCACCTGAAATGTCATATGTTTGCTATCGACATGGGCGGTTGTGACATTGTGTTGGGTGTAGAATGGCTAAGGACTTTGGGTCCCATTCTCATGGATTTTAAGGAATTAACCATGCAATTCGACTAGGAGGGCCAACAATATAAGTTCCAAGGCATCACCGCCGGTTCACTTGAGATCATTAGTTCCCATCGCATGGAAAAGCTGCTCAAAAAAGGCCATTCTAGTGTTATTTCCCAACTCCATGCCATACAAGCAACATAGACACCCTCGGTTCCGCAAGACCTCCAATCCATCCTTTCTAAACATTAAGTGGTCTTTTCCACTCCCCAGGGACTCCCTCCTTCCCGTGGTGTTCATGATCATTCCATTCCCCTTGTACCAGGAAGCCTTCCTCCCAATATCTGTCTATATCGTCACCCCTTTCCCCCAAAAAATGAAATTAGGAAAATGGTCTAGGAACTCCTTAACGTAGGCGTTATCCGCCCTAGTACGAGCCCCTACTCTTCTTCTGTGGTCATGGTCCTGAAGAAATAAGGTTCTTGGTGAATGTGTCCTGACTTCCATGCCCTCAACAAACTTACAATTAAATACAAATTTTCCATTCCTATCATTGATGACCTCTTGGATGAATTGAGTGGCGCCCATTTCTTTACTAAACTTGATCTTCGTTCTAGCTACCACCAGATATGTATGAAAGAGGCAGAGATTCCCAAGATATCATTTAGAACTCATGAGGGACACTATGAGTTTTTGGTCATGCCCTTTTGCCTATGTAATCCCCCCTCCACCTTCCAAAGTCTCATGAATCATGTCTTCCGTCCTTTTCTCCGTCATTTTGTCTTAGTTTTCTTTGTTGATATCCTCATCTGTAGAAAAACCTGGACAAACCATCTTGCTCATGTGGATCGAGTTTTCCATCTACTCTCTTAGCACCAAATGTTCCTGAAAGAGTCTAAATGTTCTTTTGGCGCCTTAGAAGTCGAGTACTTGGGTCATCTGGTCAGCAAGGACGACATCAGGGTGGATCCTAAAAAGATTGAAACTATGCAAGACTGGCCTCACTGAAAGACTCTCAAAAGTTTGCATGGATTTCTGGGCTTAACAGGTTAGTATGTTTTTTAAGAATTATGGAAAGATTGCAATACCTCTCACTGCACTCCTAAAAAACAACTCTTTCACTTGGACTCCAATAGCTGCTCAAGATTTTCAAACCTTAAAGATGGCCATGTGCACCACTCCAGTTCTGACCCTTCTTGATTTCACAAAGACCTTTGTCTTGGAATGTGATGCTTCAGGGAAAGGAATTGGTGCTGTCCTTATGCAAGAGGGCCAACCTTTGGCCTTTACCAGCAAGCAACTGTCTGAAAGAAATCTGGGCAAATCAATCTATGAAAAGGAAATGCTGGCTATTCTTCATGTTGTTGATCTGTGGCGCCCTTACCTATTGGGGAAACACTTCCAAATTAAGACAAACCATCAAAGCCTCAAGTATTTTCAGGAACAACAGATTTCCTCCTCGGAGCAACAAAAATGGGTGACTAATCTCTTTGGATATGATTATGAGATCATTTACAAGAATGGCAAAGACAATGTGGTTGCAGATGCACTTTCCCAAAAATATGAAGATGACAGATCCCTTTTTTCTCTTTCCTTCATTGTACCAGATTGGCTCCAAGCCATTCACCAGGAATGGCTACACGATCCCAAAAGTTTGCATCTGATCCAACAATTGCAGTCCAATGCTCCATCTTCCCTAGGGTACTCTTGGATCCATGATGAGCTTCGATACAAGGGCCATTTGTATTTAAGTAAACAATCAAAACTTAAATCCACGGTACTTTCTGAGCTTCATGCTACACCCACTGCTAGGCACTCCAGGTTTACCAAAACCTATGACAGGGTCAAACGTTCTTTTTTTCTGGGATGGTATGAAACAAGACATTCATAATTTTGTCATTGAATGTGACGTGTGTCAATGCAACAAGGTTGAAATAGTCAAATCTCCAAGCACACTACAACCGCTTCCGATTCCACCTGCTATTTGGAGGGATATCTCTATGGATTTTATTACAGGCTTGCCCAAATCGAGAAATAAATCAGTCATCATGGTGGTTGTTGATCGCCTTTCCAAGTATGCTCATTTTTGTGCTCTTCAACACCCATTTACAACATCCACGGTGGCTCAACTTTTCATGGATCAGGTCTTCAAGCTTCATGGCATGTCGCATTCTATTGTTTCTGATCGCAACCCAACTTTCACCAACAATTTTTGGCAAGAACTGTTCAAGCTACAAGGCACCCAATTACATCTCAACACAGCTTATCATCCCCAGACTGATGGTCAAAGGAAAGTTGTCAACAAGTGTTTGGAAACATATTTGATTTTTTTTGCCTCAGAAAAGCAAAATCAGTGGGCTCAATGGTTACCCCTAGCTGAATGGTGGTACAACACTTCATACCATACAACTACACACATGAATTCTTTTGAAGCATTATATGGACAAAATCCATCTTCAGTTCTCTCATACTTACCTGGTGTCTCAAAGGTCTAGGCAGTTGACCAAACACTTACAGTTCGAGAGGCTATTCTCTGCACCCTCAAAGAGAATTTGGTCATGGTACATAATCACATGAAGCAAAAAGTAGATCAAGGTCACTCTGAACATCAATTTGTAGAAGGGGATTAGGTATTTCTTCGACTGCAACCTTACAAGAAAAAATCCCTTAAGGCCAAGCATTGTCAGAAGCTAGCGTCCAAATTTTATGGTCCTTATACGTTCTCAAGCATGTGGGATAGGTGGCCTATCAGTTAACTTTGCCCAGTCATTCTAAGCTACATCCTGTTTTTCATGTTTCATGCTTAATGAAGGTGATTGGAACTAAGTGCCAAATTCAAACCAACCTTCCCCAGTTAGAAGAAGAATGATCCATTTGGATACAACCACAAGCAATTTTGGACCAGTGTGAGCATTGTCTGCATCAGAGAACCATCAATGAAGTGTTAGTCCAGTGGAAAGATACAACTCCAACATATGCCACTCGGGAACCAACTACCATTCTGCAGCAATTTCCACATCTCAATCCTTGAGGACAAGGTTGTTTTTGAGGGGGAGGACATGTTAGGGTCCTAACCCGGACATAGGTAGAACAATATATTCAGATGTAATAAAGGTCAACATTAATAAGGCCTTGCAATAAATATAATAAGTCGAATGTAAGAAGACCTAATAGAAGATTCCATTTTTAGAAGGATCTTCCTCTAGATGCTTCTTTTGATAGACATATTTAGTATAGATAGGAGTCGAGGGTATGAGAACCCTAGCTTGGATATTATTGTAATAGAGCTCTGCTTGACTTGAGGTTTCCCCCTAGAAGAGGCCCGTGAACATTGCTCTCATAATCAAAGTGCTATTTCTGTTGTTATTCTTATATCATTTCAGTGTTATTGTGGTGATTGTTCTGGTTATATTGCTGTTAATCTGCCAATTCTAGCATTTTATTTATGTTTTGCATACTTTTTATATTTGGTATATTACACACACATGCCGAATTATGTTCGCAGGCCAAGATATTTTCATCAAATTTAACATCTCTTCTAATAATAATTTCATTACAATGTGTTTGAAGAAGTCTATAACCTTTGAAATCTTCAGAATAACCAACAAATATACACTTCTCACTTTTAGGCTACAATGCTTTCCTTTTCTCATCAGGAATGTGAGCCCATACTATACTGCCAAATACACAGAAGTGACTTACATCTTGTTTAATTTTTGTCCAATCTTATTCTGGTGTTATATTTTTAAGAGCCTTTGTGGCATTGCGATTTACTATGTAATTTGCACAGTTGACGGCTTCTGCCCAATACTTTAGACTTAATCCCTTAGATTGGATCATAAAATTAGCCATTTCTTTTAATGTGTGGTTCTTCTCTCGACAACACCATTTTGTTGTGGTGTATATGGAACAATGTGTTGTATTTGGATTCCCTGTGTAGTGCAATAACTTGTAAAATTATTGTTCACATATTCGCCTCCATTATTTGTTCTTAATATTTGAATTTGATGTCCATATTGGTTTTCTACAAGGGCCTTGTAGGCCAAAAACTTGTCAAAAACTTTGCTTTAAGTTTTAAAAAGTAAACCCAAGTATGTTTGGAAAAGTCATCAATGAAAGTTAATAAATACTTACACCCAGAAAAAGAAGGAGAAGAAAGTGGACCACACAAATCACTGTGAACAAGTTACAAAGGACCTGAGGCGTGCCAAGAGGCACGTTTGTCAAAACTGTCCCAATGATGTTTGCCGAGAACACAACCGGCACAAACAACATCTCTACATGAAACAATAGGAATACTAGTCACCATCTATTGATTACATAGTTGCTGCAATGAGCGATAGTTTAGATGACCAAACCGCTCATGCCAAATTTTGCTCAAGTCATCACTATGAGCAACAAAAACTGATGAAAATTATGATGACCGAAAGTTGTCAAAATTGTACAACCTTGTAATATCATCAACAATTCTAGTTGCAAGAACATGCTTAGGATATTTTAGATCCTTGATTACAACTTGGTGAGGTGAAAAGTCTATGGTTTTACCTTCACCTGAATGAGTGATTTGATATACTGATAGAAGGTTACAAGAAAGACTTGGAACACATAATACATCATTGAAATGACCATTTTATACTTGAACTATTCCAGATCCTTCAACACTAAGAGATCTATCATCACCAACAAATATTTTCTTGGTGTTACATTCATTTAGAGTAGAAAATATGTTTCTATCCTTAGCCATCTAATAAGATGCTCCAGAATTAATAATCCACTCATCAAAAGTAGAAGTAGAAGTTGTATTGAAAGAGAAACCAAAAGCTAAAAGTGCATGTCCATGAGAAGAAGAAGAAGAAGAATAAGAAGTAGAATCAATATTGATGTTGTGCTTCTTCATTGTTGCTTCTAAAGCTTCCATCTTCTTGAAACATTTGGACTCATCATGACCATCTTTATCACAAAAGTTGCAATGCGTGTCAATCTTTTTATTTTTGTATTTTTCTCCTTTGTCTCCATTAGGAGCGGAAGCTGTCTGAGTGGGTTTGGGACCCTTATATTTCTTGTTGTTGTAGAGAGGATGTTGCTTCTTGGGATTCTTGGGTTTATCTTTCTGATGGAAAACTAAGGATTTGTTGGAGGTACCTGCAGTGCTGATCACTCCAAGTTGTACTAGATTATCTTTATCTCTAATCAAAGCATCACAAAAATTCTCACGAATGGGTTTTTGATAAGATGCCCCTAGAGCCTCTTGCATGGCATAAAAGGTAAATACAAACACAGAATATGCACTACTTAGCTTAGAAAGAATAAGATAGATGCAATGATCTTCGTCTATCTTGATCTTACATTCTTCACATAAAGTTCTGAGTGTTTTAAACTTAGATAGATAGTCTTCAATTGAAGAAAAATCACTTGGACTTAAAGTTAGTACTTGATTTTCTAACTGTTGTGTTTGAATAATATTGTGTTTACCAAACACAGATTCAATATTTTCCCAAGATTCTTTGGGTTTATCAATTGATTGAAGGTGGAACCTTAAATCAGGTGAGATGGACATTCTAATGAATCCACGTTCTTCGTCATTCCTATTATCCCATTTGGATTTCTTATCAACATCAGTGGGTGTTGTTTCCTTTCCCAAGGTAATCCAGTACAAGCCTTTACTTCTTAATAAATTCTCCATATGGGATTTCCATTGGAAGTAGTTGGTGCTGGTAAGAAAGATATTACTTGTAGAAGCCATATTAAATATGCAGATAATATGGATTTAAAAACTGAAACTGATGATCCGAATGGAAAGATCTCGAAAATTTATGCGGTTAAAAAAAAAAAATGGCACTTAAAATGGACTTCAGATGTGAGAGATATGCCCTTTTAAAAAAATGCATAAACAGTAACCAAAGGACCACGTGGTGGTGTAAGTTGATTTATGAAGTGACCCACTTTTATAAAGAGAAATGGGGATCACTTTTACAATGAAGTTACTTCATGCAAAACAAATAACTCAAAAATAAAATATTAAAACTACTTATAGTGATTCACTTTTATACTTGAAGTGAAATACACTTTACAATTTTAGCATGAACTTTTAAAAAAAAAATAACAAAAGAGAGACTTGAACTCAAGACCTCTTACTTAATAAGACAACTTTTAACCAAATGATTTAACAAAACATATTGTATTGTTTCACAAGAGGATTGTTGTTGTTGTTGTTGTTGGAGAGTGTGCTAAAAAAAACTTTTTTCACACAAGAAAAAAATTTCGCTTCTCGATGACAACAGGGGTTAGATCTCGGTTAGCTTACCTGAAAGATGCACCTTTTCCTATCTGTTTCTGATTTTCTAAGATCGCACAGGGAGAGGGGAAAAGAGAATATGCAGATCTAAAAGAGTAGCAACCCGAAAACAAATAATATCAAACCGAAATAAAACCAAAATAATACTTTGCAAAAATTTAAAAAATGTGTATTCGGGCTTTATACCTCCAGATCTGACTGTAATGGCCGTATCTTGGGAAACAAAAACCTTTTAAAGTGAAATTAAAAGTGTTCCTGAGTGAAATGAGTGCTCCAGACACAATGGAATAGTCCTCTTGGCCTAGAAATGTAAAGAAATGACAAAAAATGGAGATGAGTCAACTTGGCTTCACGAACTCGATCTACAACAGGAGAGGGTCTTTAAACATGCTCTGATACCATGTTCGAAAACATAGGTATCCCAACAGAGGACAAACACCTTCAGTAACCACTCACATAACCAGATCTAAGATTAACACACCTATGTTTTCACATGGTAAAAACCCTACGGGGAAACATCCATGGCCCCAACCAACACGGTCACTTGGAACAGTTTATTAATGCAAAGAAAAAGATTACATAGAGATTTTACAAGAGATTTTCTCACAATTGGTCATTGACAAATGACCCTCCATGGTCTTTAAATATAGATCATGGACCAATCGGGTGCTAAGCCACATATCAATGGTCGTTAAGATCGAGGAGAGTATGAACCGTCAGATCACTCTATGTCGGGAACATATCGTGATTGTTAGATTTCCTAACTACAAATGCATATTAATGCATACTAAAGAAACACACTTTGACCTAACGACACATTAGACCAAGTAGATCTTAACTAACTCCTAAGTGTCTAAATATCCTAACAAAATTCTCATTTGTTTAATGAAAATCCTAATAAGATCCACTATTGATCTCTAGTCTATACCACATCTCTCAATTTTCTCTTCAACATAATAGGTTTCCTTCATGTCAATATGAAATTTTTAGAAATCAATAATTATGAGGTGATTGCATTCAAACTAGTATGTATTTGAGCTTATCCATATTTATTATTTAACTTTCCAAAATTTTAATTAGTGTCAATTACCACACACACATGACTAAGAATTAGGTCGTTATCTTCTTATAAAATTCCCAAATTGGCCCAATGTTGAAGTTGAGCTCTGATACCACATTGTAATTGTTGGATTACTGAGGAGGGGGGGGGGGTGAATCAGTGATGACGTAATTATAATCATTTTTCTTCAAATAATCCAAGTGTTATATCAATGTAGAATTATTATCCAATAATGAGTAATAAGAAATGAACAATCACACACATACACACTACACCAATGTTTTACGTGGAAACCCAAATCGAGAGAAAACCACATAATGCTTTTTCTTATATGTCTTAAAGAATTACATTCATTCGAAGCACCAACTTCCTTTGTTTTCCAGCTGCAATTGGAAGGAGGCTCCAACCCCCTAGTTTTTCAGAATACAACTCGAGGGAAGCGCCAACTCACCAATTCTCTGGCTATAACCAGAAGGAGGATACAACCCCCTATGTTCTCCAGCTACAACCAGAATGTGGCTACAACCACCTGTCCTTGCCCCATCCAACCGCCCTGAAGTAGAAGTGGAATGATGGAACCACTGTCACACTATCACTGTGAGATATACCACTGTAAACCTATACTAATAAACCTAAACCATGCATCAACCATGAATCAACCTGCACCTCAATCTGTAATCAACCTGTACCATAAACAAGCGCATCAACCATGCACCAACTTGTACCATAAACAAGTGCATCAACCATGCACCAACTTGTACCAAACAATCTGTAATAAACCTGTACCATAAAAAAGTGCAACCAAGCATGTACAAAGTATGTACCAATCATGTGTCAACTGCTCATCAACTATGACTCATCAATATGTACTAACCTCATCAACTATACACCTCATGTATGTGCCAACTCATAAACTACTTGTCTCAACCATATACCCAAATTGTACCTCAACCAAAATCCCTCATCAATTTCATCATCCAAATATGATTTATAAATCTGTAATAGACCTGGTGTATATTATCACGGACCTGCAAACCTTTCTTAACTTTAAACAACAAGAGACTAACATTTACATCAAACTTTTCTTTAGTCTCACATGACTAGTTTTGGATTGGTCAACAACCCTAACCTGAAATAATCATAACTTTGTACCTGTAATGAATAAAGATCTGAAACTGATACACAATGTTATTTAGTATGTTTTATGTAATTCCTCTAGGTGTCACTACTTGGAACCTCTCAGAAAAGTAGTTATAGAAAAAATGGCATACCTTGTTGAATTATGGTTTATTCTAGAGAGCGACCTTGTAGAGCATGCCCCAAACGGAATATTTGTTGAATCGACATGAAACTGTTACAAAGAATACTAATAAATATACTATAATCATTTTTTTTTTCTTACTAAAGTTGGATCCGTTATGAATAATTTATGACGTTTTTACCCGAAACACCTGTTTTTGAATAGTTCCAGGACTAGCCACAAACCCTATTTTCCACGGAGTGTAACTCCAAAAATACAACGACCCACAAGATGAATTTTTTACCACGGATACTTGGATATGTTTCCTCAATGGAATAGAAATTTCACGGTCTAAATCATTCTAGAAAAAAAAGTTATTGCGAAAATGGTGAGATGACTTGTAAATAACATACCTTAGAAAGCATCATCAAAAGAATTTATCCTTCCTTGAATTCTGGCCTCATTTCTTCACCTTCCCTTAGAAACTTGGCTTATATATCCTTTTTTTACCTAAGAAACCTATAGGTATTCAATATTCTCAAGTGTTTCTTAAATGAGAGAGCTTTGTCTCTTATTTATACTCTCCAAGTAGCTTTTTTAAAAACATCTTCTAGGTCACTTTGCCCACTTTCCTTATTTTAGGGTTAACCCACTTCTAATTTATCCATTAAATTTATTATTTAAATAATTTATTTTGTATTCAATTTGAATTATAATACACTCATCAATTCACTTTATTATTTACCTTCTAAAATCTCTTAAACCACTTTGACTACTTTGACCTTTTGGGGCTTCTAGATGACATAAGAGGGTCCTCCAACTTCGTAAGGCCATAACTCTCAAACCGTGAGAAGTTATGTGACATTCCACATACTACCAGAAATGGAGTGACATGTACCATACATATAGAATAGTATTACCTACAAATATATCAAAACTCATACCATTATCCATCAAACAAATTTGGGTCCATTACCCAAACCTGGGTTCTCTAACTTCTCATGGCCATAACTCTCTAAACGTGAGGAGTTATGTGACGTTCCACATACCACCAAAAATGGCATGAAAAGCACTATCCATCTAGGATAGTTTGAATGAAAAATTCACTGACATTCATCTCATTATTCCACAAACAAGCATGGGTTCTCTAACCATACTTCTAGGATAACTCAATCCACAAAACGTCTTCCCGTGAGGGCTTTCACCATAAGGGGACCACTTTGGAGTTCATCGATTTCTACTTATTATCAACCATGGCAAGATAATAATGAGTCATATTTACATAAAACAATCTTGGGTCCATTACCCAACCTTTGTGCTATGGGGCTTTCTTCAAGGTTGACATCAATGACAACCAACCTTAATCAACAATATCCCCCTTTGGCATTCATGGCAATGCTATGATGAAATAATGAAATCATATCACTCATGATCCCTCTGGAACCATTCTTCTATCCTCTTTATATGATAAATATGCTCCCCTGGAACCATGCCTCTGTCCTATGCATCTGATAAATCTCTCCCCCTTTGTCATAAATGGAAAAGGTATATTTCCATCTGAGGCTGCTCCCCCTGACTGAACTGTCTTCTTATGGTGTTTCCTCGTGTACATCTAAGCCATATTAGATAAGCATTCAAAATCATTCATTTTGGAGTAGAAATAACTTCGAGTCTCTCGCTAAGATACTCAAAGGCTTCTCGGGGAAGTGGTTTTGTAAAGATGTCTACCACTTGTTCTTTTGTGCCCACATACTCAACTCTGATGTTCTTTTCTGCAAACTGTTCCCGTAAAAAGTAATACTTGATTGGAATGTGCTTTGTCTTGGAGTGAATCACCAGATTCTTTGAGATACTGATAGCGCTTGTATTATCACAATAGATTGGAATGGGCTCATCATACTCAACCTGCATATCTGTCCGAGTTTGTTTCATCCAAAGAACCTATGTACAACATGATGCTGCTGCAATGTACTCTGCCTCGGCTATAGATAAGGATACTGATGATTGTTTCTTGCTTAGCCATGATACTAAACACTCATCCAAGTAGAATTATGCTCCACTAGTGCTTCGTCGGTCATTGATACAACCTGCCCAATCTGCATCTGTGTAGGCATTAAGTGATAGATCCTTTCCTTTTGGATACCATAATCCAAATTCTTCTGTTCGTTTGAGATATCTGAAAATCCTCTCATTATTCCACAAATAAGCATGGGTTCTCTAACCATACTTCTAGGATAACTGAATCTGCAAAGCGTCTTCCCGTGAGGGATTTCACCATAAGGGGACCACTTATGAGTTCATCCATTTCTACTTATTATCAACCATGAAAAGAAAATAATGAGTTATCTTTACATCAAACAATCTTGGGTCCATTACCCAAACTTTGTGCTACAGAGCTTTCTTCAAGGGTTGACATCAATAACAACCAACCTTAATCAACACTAACATCCCCTCCCAACAATCCTAACCATGGGATGGGTAGCCATGAAGAAGGATTCCAACATCTAACCATTAGAGGCCTTATTGTTAAATTTCCTCCAACCCAACACTGGATAGTTGATTCTGAATAAAATAATTTATTGATTAAAAGAACAACTAAGTTATTAACCAAACATTAAAGAGGAAGTAACAAATTGTAATGATCCCAAGCCAATTTTTTTTGCTTGGAATCACTAACTACCAGTGATTTGTTGATGTGAAGGTGTTTATTGAGTTATTAAATGCATACAAGATTCATCCAACACATGAAGATCACAATACATTCAAGATATAGAAGCACAAGCAAAGATCTGACCTTTTTATTATGAGTAATGTAGGATCAATACAAAGATGGCCGATCTTTCATAAACCTCAGAAGGCTGTACAAACAATAGATACGAGCTGCTACAAAATTCTCCCGCCAATACAAAAGAAGCCTCAAATGGTTGGATAAGTAATGAATACCAGTACCAAGCAGATCTGAATGCCAAACCCTCCAGCTGAAGAGTGCCACGCTCCAAGTGAAGACTGGAGCCCTCAATAATTCAGCCCTGATGGAAGAATGCTCCAAATGAGCCCAAACTCAGTCAGATAATAAATCAGGGCAGTGGGAACCTCCTCCTGAAATTTCAATCCCAACGTCCAAGGCCAACCTCTCCAACTGCTGAATCTTTTAAGGGAGTTGCGCCCTCCTGAATAGCTGAAACCCTAGGCAACTCATCTCTGAAGAAATACACCTCCAAATGACGTGAAACTCTCCAAGAATATAGATCGGGCTATGAGAATCCCGTGGGATAAGTTTTAGACTTAGATCTCAAGCAGATCTCTCTAGATATGAGAAATACAGAAAAGTGGGACGTCCTCCTATCCTCCAAATCGTTCCAAGCTGATGCTGAAGATTGAGTGGTGATAACTCCTCAAGAAAACCCTCAAAATGATGATGGAGCACTTGCCAATAAAACCCAACTGATGAAATG
>JASDQU010107883.1:48856-66415 GCA_032191745.1 Picea mariana | reverse complement strand
AGATGTTTCTATCAATCGTCCGCATCCTCGATCCTTTCTGTGTGCTCTTGAAGTCCGCTGAATTGGATTGAATTTATAATAGCATAAGAAGCGACAGAATTAATGGCGCCGATCATGGAGAATGAGGACGGAAGTAGGGCTAGGCATCATCAGGTGATGATGCTACCGTCTCTGGATCACGGCCATCTCATTCCTTTCATGCAGCTCGACAAAAAACTGGCCGCTAGGGGCTTCACGGTCACCTTTGTCGTCACATTTCATCACAAGTCTTCTCTACAGAAGAAGGTGGAGTCCGCGCGTGAGACTGGGCTGGACATCCACTTGGTGGAAATGGAGGTCCCCAGAGACGACTTGGCCGTCGGCATGCTCAACAGCAACAGCACCCTGCAGAGCCATCAATTGCCTCCTTTACTCGCAGCCAACGAGCTCATGGAGGCCCCCTTCGCACGCCTCCTACAACGATTTATGGCCGGAGAAATGGGCTCCACCGGCGCTCCGCTCAGCTGCCTCATCGCCGATATCCTCCTCGGCTGGGCCTCTGCCGTGGCCAAAAAATTCAATATACCCCCATTTGCTCAATCCCTATTTTTCGGGAAAACAGAAACAAGGGGGCTTTGCAGCCCCCCGAGATAACCTTAAGGGGGTTTACTTCCCTTGCATGATGGAAATAGGATGAGATCGAAAACGCCATCCCATCATTGAGGCAGGCAATGCAAGAGCTTCGGTGGGAGCAAACCCCGCCCCGAAATGGCATGACCGGAGTCTTGTTCAGTCAATGATGGGGCGCCGCGGGATGGATCAAGGAACTAGGGGCGTCGACAGCAGCTCCCGCTTATCCGGAGACGACCACCAGAGCAGGTCCTTGGTAAAATCCGCTCGCCCCTTAACACTCTCTATGTTCGTATAAGGGAAAACCTATTGAATGAATAAATAAAGAGAAATCTCTTTCTATTAAGATGTGCCAAATCTTAATAACTTCTAAGTGTGCTGCAACATCGGCGGCATGTACTCAAGTGCTGTCTCGCTGACTATGTGCGACGTTCTGCCTCGTAATCTCCCGCGCACACATTGAGGTCGATATATTGTACCAGAACTTCCCAAGGAAGTGCGTCTCAGCCGCCTTCAGATGCTGCCGGAGGTAACCGGGCTGACGACCGCGATCGCGATTCATCAATTCAATATCCGCGTGATAGAAGGTAACAATCGGAGCTGGAGGGTCATCACCAATACCTTCTACGAGCTGGAGGCGGATTTCGTGGAACATTTACAGAGGCGTGACAACACTCTGCGAACAATAGGACCCCTGCTCCCTCCCGAGGCTTTCCAAGACCCACCCAGTAGAATCGCACCGGTGATCGAAATGGGAATAAATACGAAATCAGACGAATGCTTGGACTGGCTCGACGCGCAGATGGAGGAGTCTGTGCTTTACATTTCTTTCGGCAGAGAGAATTCCATTTCCTGCGCTCAGACTGAGGAGCTGGCAATGGGTTTGGAGGCCAGCGGGGTGAAATTCGTTTGGGTTTTGCGGATACCGTCTGACGCCGGATCGAAGGCGTTCTCGTCGGCCCTGGATTTTCTCCCCGAAGGATTCAACGGTCGTATGGTGAAGGAGGATCAGGGTTTCATCATTCTGGAGTGGGCACTGCAGTTGAGCATTCTGGCACATCCTGCTACCGCTGGCTTTCTCTCCCACTGTGGATGGAACGCCGTGCTGGAAACGATGACGATGGGCGTTCCCATGATCTCCTGGCCGCTCTTCGCAGACCTGTACTATAACTCTAAGTTTGTTGTCGATGAGATCGAGATCGCACTGGAGGCGCCAAAGAGAGCCGAACAGAAGTGGCTGGTCCCCAGAAACGACGTTGAAATAATTGTTAAACTGTTAATGATGGAAGAAAACAGCCAGGTAATTGAAGTTGGCTTCGAGGGCAGCGATGGCGGAGGGAGGGTCATCCTACAACAATTTCGACCTCTTTGTCTTTGAAATCATGTCCGTGTCTGGGCAGTCTGAGACATGTTAAAGAATACAACTCATGCAATACTGCACCTGTTAGCTCATCCATTAGTGTAGCAGTTGTAATTCTTGGCTATGGCGCTGTGCTGTAATTCAAAATTAGTAGGGTAGTTTCTTTGATTGCTCGATTCAGTGGATAGTTGATTCTTTGAGAAGTGGTTTATGAGTTATCTCTATCCACGCTAATATGATTTATGATCTACCCATCTAATCAGAGAACAGTCTCTGATATTATCTAGAAAATGAGATTTCCATTTTAATTTCTTTTATAATCTATTCACTTTCTTATAATTATTTTTATCAGGATAAATTAATGGTATATTAAAATTCATATGTTGTTGTGGGCTACATTTTTATACAAAGAAGTAAAGAAGTGTTTGTGTTATAAATAGCACAACCATATCATTAAATATGTTTGATATAGGTGAATAGAAAAGATAAAAAATGATAATTAATATTCAAATAAAATCATAACAATAAAATTTAAATTTAAAAAATTTGAAATATTAAAACAAATCTAAAAAAAATTGTGAATAAAAAAGGAGGAAATTTCTATTATATTATTTTTATAGTATTAAAAAGCCACATGGTTACAGTAAGCTAGTTGTTTCGTCAAATTAGCGGAAACTGGAACGAGTGTGATGTTATTGTTCAAAATGACAATCCGTCATCTACCCTGCCAAACGAAAACCGGAGTAGATGGCGGATTCAAGTCTTTGTAGCACTGTGCTAGAAAACTAAGACAGATAGAAGACATAAACTGAAAACAAAAGACATAATTGTAAAACTGCACTGTAGCAGTGCAAGGAGCCGAGCTGAGAATGCTCGTGATAACCAAAGAAAGTAGATTACCCATTTGCACCTAAGGTTGTGTTGCTCGGATCACTACTGAGGGGGTCGTCCTTGGGCTGAAGCACGAATGGCCTCACGCATGTTGGACAACGCTGGGTTGTTGGTGCGTTCGAGTAGGACTCATAAAGCATGTCAATTCACTGATGCATGAGGGTGTCTCGATGAATTTGATGAACCATGTGGCTTCTTAGCTCAAAGACTAGTACGAGCTACTCCGGATGGAAGAAGGGTGGTGGTTCTTGGCCGAAATGTGGGAGTTTTGAGAGTGGTGGAGGCACCAAGACTAGACCACCCTCCACCTCTGTGCCTAAGACTATCATTGCCCCACTTGAGTTCGCCTGAGCCGCTTCCATAGCCTCCACCGCCCCAAGCTCCTCCATTGCAGAGTCCTTGGTTTGAATTGTGTCCTCAGGGTCTAAGTGGAGGAATTCTTCCTCAATTATGCAAGTAGTCTCTTCCCTAGCTACCTGTGCTTGCTGGATAATGGTTGAAGCACTTGTTCTTGCTGGGATATGGCTAGGGGGCTGCCAATTATCTGGTACTGTGAAGAGGAGGGATTCCAGAGGGACTTGGATAGGTTCCTTTGGAATCTCCTCCTCCACGTATTCCATTGGCGACGTTCTGATCTTCTCTCGTCACTGAGTCAGGGCTATGGACAAGGCGCGCTCCAGTCTCTACACCCTTCGTTGCCTAGAAGCAAAACTGTAATAGGCAAGGCCGCGTCGTGGCCTGCCTCTTTCCCTTGGCAGGCGGGGTGAGAGAGGGTGGTAATGTGCAGGGTAAGAGCGATGGGAGCCGACTGGATGCAACGCTAGTGCTCAGAGCATCTGGGCTGGTGGAGCGCAAAGGTAACAAGGGTCCATCCTCATCTGAGTGGGAGGATAATGTTGAGGCCAGACATGACCTCTGTACTGAGCTTTCCACTGCCATTACACCTTATGGCCATCATTCTACTCACGCGAGGGAACTGTCCTCCTCTTCTCATTGGGTAGTAATGGTATCCTTCCATTTAATGGTGAGGGGAAGGGTGTCGACCTACCATATTAATGCCTTGTGTCTTGGCAAGGCTACGTGGCTAGTAATGGTATCCTTCCATTTAATGGTGAGGGGAAGGGTATCGACCTACCATATTAATGCCTTGTGTCTTGGCAAGGCTACGTGGCCTCCCTGCGCAACGTGGTACTCCATCCAGGAAAAACAAACCTAAAAATTAAACACTTAAACAAAAAACATTAAATCTGCAAATTTGAACCCAATGGTAATTTTAACCTAAAAAATCGAAACATTAAAACTTTTGAAAGTCTATTTTGCATGAATTGATTAAGCCTCGCAAGAAATATCCTTTGAAAGTTTGTTTTGTTCATAGTCTGTAACTTGCTTTGAAATTTTTTCGTCATAGTAGAGCTATCCTTAGATTTAAAAAGTTGGTTTAAAAAAACTACAATTATCTAAGTTTATAAATGTGGTGAGTTTTTTTGGGGAGTTTAGAATAATTAAAGTTAAAATGAATGAAAACTGAGTTTTTTAAATTATTTACAATGATTAAAACTCTCAAACAATTTATAAAAATTAACATAATGAAGTGAGATGCAGAAATCATACATTAATTCAAATTAAAACTAAACATAAAAAAATTATTTAAAACCAACTTAAAAAATAAATTAATTAAATTTAATCTGAACATTGAAATAATATATTAAAAACAAATTAAAATTAAAATTAAATAAAATTAAAATATAAAATAAAAAAAATAAAAATGACAAATAAATAAATTAAAAATACATCATTACTCATACATATAATTTGTTAGAGCTTTGATTCAAGTTTCATTTTATAACAGAAAACTAATGACAAATAAATAAATTAAAAATATATCATTACTCATACATATAATCTGCTAAAGCTTTGATTCAAGTTTCATTTTATAACAGAAAACTAATAACAATAGATATTAATTGTTTTTCTTTATCTAACTAAACTGTACTAGGTAGGTATTCAACAAACATTCATACCAATGACCTTGTTAACATAGCCGAGCAACAGAAAGAACCTTAAAAACAAAAATGTTATAGGCACGACCATCGTGGAGCAACATTAAATTGAATGTCTGGAAGTCTGTCTCTTCCATGCATTAGCCATGTATTAAACTACAGGTTTCACCATTGTTTTCACAGAATGGTTTTTTTTTCACATAAAAAATTTCTCAAATTATATTAGTAATATAATTTTGTTCTCTGATCAAGAGATTACATAAATTCGAGCTAATATAATTTTGTTCTCTGATAAAGAGATTACAAGAATTCGAACTAAAACATAGCCCTGAAAAAATACTGAAAAATTACACTCCATACTATTCAAATGAAAAAGGAGGATTCGCTGGCTGCCAAAAAAATAGAAGACAGTATACTTTTGAACTTCTCTCTTCAGAGGATAAGGTTTGGAAGACTGATGTAGTTCTCTGCTCTCTGAAATGAAATGGAGGCATAGGTTAAGGTCACATCACAAACAGAGTGATATATTAACAAAGACGCGTGATTAGGGTTAAGATTACGGGTAGGGTTTAGGGTTAGGATTACCGTTAGGGTTTAGGATGCTTGCACATATTTTTTTAATGTGACTACAAGAAACCAGAAAATGTAATGTGCATTTGTCAGATTTAGCAAAGAGCCCCACCCTAAATATAAAATATTACTTGATCTGAGACTGAATCCAATCCAAATATGAAATTATATGAAAACTTAATGTGTATTTGTTAGGTCTGAAGCCCAATCCTAAATATAAATATAAAAGGTTAGCCCACCTCTAAATATAAAATGTTAATTGATTTGAGACTGAATCCAAATATGAAATTATGTGAGAGAAATATCAGTTCAATACATTTCAAAGTAAATTGATTTCAAAAATTAATGATGGATCTCCTGTATAATGAGAAAGCCAAACCAAAAATTTGCCCACACTGCTCTTCTAAGCTGTTGCCCTTGTCCAACTTTACGTCTGGTCTATATGATGCTGCCTCGTCTAATTAGAAATGAAGAGAGAAGAAATAAAAACTGCTTGATAGTGCTCAATGTAAAATGAACGAAAGTAAAAAGACAATAACTCTCCATATACTCACAATGTGAGCGAGTAAAAACACAGGCTGGAATGTGAGCAAATAACTTTCCATATACTCACAATGTGAGCGAGTAAAAACACAGACTGGAATGTGAGCAAGTAAAAACACAGGCTGGTATGTGTAGGCATGCACTAAGTAAAAATGCACTGAGAGAAGGTGGAGTACTCACCCAAGGTGTGGTGGCATGCAGAGCTAGAAAGTAAAAACACACGCAGCTGGTGGCATGCAGAGCTAACAAGTGAAAGGCAGGCAGCTCGTAAAGAAGGTGAAGGACTCACCTACGGATCTCAACTCACAGACAACGGACACCTGGTAATGGTAAAATGATAAGGACTACCAGGACCACCTTTGGGTAAAAAAACTAAATATATTAGAAAACATAATTATACCTTGATTTAAAGTGAATCTTTATTGTTATGCTAATCATTTTAATCATTTTTTTGGGACATTTTTTGTCATGTAAAAAAATTAATGCTTAGAATCATAGCTTTAATTTTTAGGAGTAATTATTTAAATCAAATATTTACACACAAATATAATATTCAATAATATAATAATGAAATAACAATTTATATTAAATATACTAATTAAGTTATAGTTAACAATTGAAGATGCTGACATGTTCTTAGTCTTCTTTTCAAATAAATAAATGAGATTTATTGTTCATAAATTTCTTGCATTTTTTAATCATATTAACTTATTTACTTTTTCACATTTACTTAATCAAATTAAAAAATTAATATCTAATCATATAATTGCCAAATTTAAATTATTATCAAGATTAATATGTATGATTTCTAAGTTGTGAGATGAGTTTTAGTTTTTTACTTGGCATTCTACTATTAGAGGGTGCGTGGCATTTTAGGGTTAGTCAAGTGGGTGGTTATTCACTATTCGTGGGATGTCCAACTGTGCATGTGTGTTGATTTGGGGGCGTTTCTCCGGTCAGTGTTTCAATATTTCAAAGCTATGTGTCCAACTGTGTGTGAGTGCTGCTTTGGGGCATTGGCCCACTTTTCAACTATTTCAATGCATAATTATTCTAATTTGTTTTTACTACCGATATTTCAATTATTCAATTACTATTCAAAAAAATATTAATGCAAAAGATATTAGCAACAACCACATTTATGTAAAAAGTGGTTGATATAAGCCAATCGACCCCATTTTCAGCTTTTTAAAATTAATGACGTCAACCACTTTTTACATAAATGTGGTTGTTGCTAGTTGATGACCAACATGCCTGAAATATTAATGTATCCATGTATTTGATGTGATAATACATTAATTTGCAAAAGTACTACTGTATTAATTAATTAATACATTAATGATCTATTAATTAATGTAGTAGTACATAAATACAATAATGTGGTAAAGTATCAATGTATTAATTAACTAATACATTAATACATTATTATTTAATACATTGATAAAGTATTAATACTTTGAGAGACCTTGGTTCACTTTGGTTTACTATGGTTAATTGGGGTTGATTATTGTCGACCATACCATTGCATAAAATAGTATTTTTATGTAGATTATTAATAAAATATTTAAAATTACTTTTAATATACACATAACAAGAATTGTGTTTTTTATAAAATATATCAATTAAGTGTATTAATAAAGTGATRTACTTTCATGTATTTGATGTGATAATACATTAATTTGAGAAAATACTAATGTATTAATTAATTAATACATTATTGTTATGTTTAAATTGAGGTTATTACATTAATTTATTAAAATATTAGTTAATTAATTAATACATTAATGGTCTATTAATTAATGTATTAATACATAAATACAATAATGTGTTAAAGTATTAATGTATTAATTAACTAATACATGAATATATTATTAATTAATACATTTCTAAAGTATTAATACTTTGGGAGATCTAGATTCACATTGGTTTACTGTCGTTGACCTTGATTGACCATGACCGTGGTTGACAATGGTTACTATGTTTGATAGTTGTTGTCCATAGATGACAATGGTTGGCCATGACCATGGTAGATCATGACTATGGATGGAATTTAGCATGTTTGACCTTATCTATGACTATCGTTGACCATTACCTTAACTATGGTTCACTATTGTTGACCACGATGAAGAGTATGGTTTACTATGGTTGGTTATAACCATGGTTTATTATGGTTGACCGTAACCATGGTTGACTATGGTTAACCATGATTGAGCTCGACTTAGAATACATTACAATATGGTTAATCATAGTTGACCTTCACCATGGTTGACTATGGTTGACCAAGGTTTACTATTGTTTACCATGTCGTTGCGTGACCTTCGTAGAACTTATGGAGATGATTATGATGGGCCATGTTTATTATGTATAACCATGGTTTGTTATCGAACTAATACATTGCAATGTTGATCATGTTTTGTTTGTCACATTGTGACATGAGGTTTTGTTTGTGAGATTGTGACATCAATTCTTATTCGTGACATTGCGACATCTAGTTATGTTCATCACATTGTGACATTATGAAATGTTCATCTCATTGTGACATCATGAAATGTCTGTCTTATTGCAACATCAAGTTATATTCGTCACATTGTGACAGTGAGAAATGTTTGTCTCATTGTGACATCAAGTTATGTTCGTCACATTGCAACGTCGAGAAATGTTCGTCACATTGTGACGTCAAAAAATGTTTGTCTCACTGCAATGTTGATCATGTTTTGTTCGTCACATTGCGACATGAAGTTTTCTTCGTGACATTGTGACATGAGTTCTTGTTCATGACATTGCGACATCTGGTTATATTCCTCAGATTGTGACATTGTAACGGCCCCATCGTTACGTCTACAAGTGAAACAACAGTGCATTTTTTTTTTTGAAACAGGAGAACAATGACGATTACAGCTAGATGACACAACTGACGGTGAGCACCATGCCCATAGAACAAGCAACAACAATTAAGACTCCACACACAGGCATAAGGGCAGCTGGGAGAAACARGCATAGAACAACAAGGAGGAATGACTACCCGCCCGACACAAACACRACAACGRAAATAAGCTAAGGGACAACCTCCACCATCCCGATGCAATGGCCTCGACGACCAGTAACTGGAACCTTGATGGTGCGCAACCAAGAACATGTCGACGTTACAACCCGAATGCCAATACTACACTGACCGCGAACCACGCCTACATGGGGTAGCACAGAACTCRGCGTCGTTATACTTCGCCTCTATCCCTTAGGGTGCAAAATGATCCTCTCAACTGGGATCAGGCTGTCGCCACGCGAAAGGCGTGACAAAAACCATGGCGCAACCACAAACGATACCCTCAATCCCGCTAAAATCAACGTGCAAGGAGACAAGTTCACTAACTAAACCCCTAACGACTGACCCTAACCCCCAATTGACAAGTCAACCAGATGACGATGACACGAGGAGATCTGAATACTATAACAGTCGTACATCACTAGAGATTCTTAGAACCGCATAAGTCAGGTGTTCTGTCAACTGATCCTGCTTTACCCAAGAAGGAATAACTACTCGTTTGGTTTTCTCTTGCAAAGGAGAACAAGCATAAGCACCATCATGATCATTAAAAACACTAGTGTAAAGAAGAGGGTGAATATGAATTACTCCCAGTTCGCAAGTTGAGAGGTATATCTCTAGCAGGTTCCGGGTAATCCTTGATGACACCCTTCCCACCCCAACCTTACAATATAAAAACTTATTCAACAGTTCCATGTAAAACATTTCCAAAACCGAAGGTTTATGGTGTTTATAATTGTCTCGGCACTACAAAAATCGATAGAACCATCACAACAAGTATTAACCTTAGTATTAAAGACTAACCTTAAACATTACTGAAGGAACCCTCTCATGTAAGCATTCACTTTGAATATAAAAATTTAACCTTAAAAGATTTGATTTATCAAACTTGTGTAAGCATTAGCTTTAACATTAATCATTAACCTTCAAACACTATCACCACCCCAAGAAACGCTGTCATGCAGCCATCTTACCACGCCCTTTTGCGACCACATCAATGATGCAGTCATGAAACGAAACTTACTGTCTAAAGGGTGCATTCACATAGTCCAAAAATGAAATTTCATGGTATACATAAATACGATACCTAGTTTCCCATTACAATGTCAATGGATGCGCCGTTTAAAGAGGAGAATGCACAATCACCCGTCCCCAAGACATCAATGGATTTCATTGTCTAACCTTCTACTGGAAACATCGACTAAAATCAGCTATAACCACAGATAAAAAGGGTAACAGTTTACGCAGAAGTAAATGTGATTAACTCGCATTCCAAGAATGGAATTATCGCCGTCTAAAGAATTCTCTCTGCAGGAGTTGACAGTAGAAGGAATCGTTGTCCGGGCTCACCATCCAAGCATGGGTGAACGTTGAAGTAATTAAAAAGTAAAATTTCGCAGCCCAAGATGGTTGGGATGCCCCAAGGCGAATCCGTTGTGCTATTAAAAGAGTACGCAACAGTAAACCCTGTGAAGGTAAACACCGGTCATTAAAAACAATGTCCAAAAGACAAAGGTGTAAAGGCAGGTTTACTATCGCTATCTGACAGTTTGAAACTCGGTCTTCCGTAGGCAACTCACCATCTCATAAAGGCAATTCACAGTCTTAAAATAATGGAAAAATTCATGTCCATTCTACAACAATACGCATACCACATTTTAATGGCAATTCGTGTCTATTCTACAGCAATACGTAGACCACATTTTAATGGCGATTTGTGTCCACTCTACAACAATACACAGACCACATTTAAATGGCAATTCGTGGTCATTAAAGCAACATTATAGTCATCTTAAAATGAGAAAAAAGGTTGTACAGAGCCACACCATAAGGGAATTCATTGCTATCATCCTTAAAATAAGAAAATCATTGTACAACCCACCATAAGTACATGAATATAAATGATTATTGGTAAGAGGTAAAGAGCAGTCATACCATTCAATAAAAGAAGATGTTATGGTTCGATTCAATAACATAGAAGTTAACAATTTCAGTGTAATTATGTGTATTGCCGAGTTAAACGACATGCTGTCAACATAATTTTAAAAGCAAGCATATGTATCGAAGCATTGTACACACTGCTATATCAATTGTTGTAATTAAAACACCTCCACTACACTAAGAACACCATCATTCGCACAACAAAAACACAGTCTAAGATTACGGTAACCTCTGGGTAAGTAATACAAATCGTGGGTGAATATCACCAGAATTCGTTGACCCATCTTTTAACTGAAAAAATATCGCTGAAAAAAAAAGATTGTGAATACAACAGTGGAAGTAAAATCGTTGGCTGTCATTCAAGTGTACAAGGAAGGTTGAGATTGTCTTCAATAAATTAAGGTTCATAAAAATGCCTAGATTTAAAGCCATTGATACCTGGAGACACATAGTAAAATCGTAGAGTAAAGGCAATCCAGAAGTGGGAAAAACAAACAATAAATCGCCAGGAGAAGCATTAAAAACTCAGTCTTAAATCATTGCCAGAAAGGGTATTAAAACACTGAGGTACTTCACCAGGAATGCATCAAATGTAGGGATCAGACATAGAGGATAAAAGAGGTTCACCAAGGGAAGGGTAATACAATCACCAAGGAAATCAATCGCAACAAGGCACGATGACCATCAATCAACCAAGATCAATTAGAAGGGGTAGATGGTTGGCAAGAACCTCCTTCCCTCGACATCCACGCACAGGAAAGAAGGGCGTTGAGATCCATAGGTCTATTAACGTCGAAGAGATGACCGTAGATCAGGCTCCTGGATGACTACTCAGGCGAGGACTAGCGAGCTAGGGACGAAAGACAAAACAATCACATGGGTCACAGTCAAATGCAACAGGGCTTTCAAGTCATGTGGGGAACGAAGGCCATGGGAGTCAACAATCATCGAGCTAGGCTAAGAAAAGTTTCAGTCATCAAATTTTAAAAATAACTCAGTTTAGTTCTTCATTAAATACACAGATAAAAGCATAAGTCCTAATACAATCTATCATACACAAATGAAGAGAGTGTATCGTTGCTTGATCGCCTGCTCCGAGTGTTGTCTGCGTGCTCCACTCTAAGTGTCATCTGCGAGCTCCATGCAACTCCCGCTTGCCGACCAGCGAGACTTCACTGGTACCTCCCAGCCAATGCTAGGGGTACTCTTCTTCCCCCTTAGCCCCCCGAGCCACAAAGGGGCCACACACTCACTATTCAGAGATTTTGACTAGCTCCCAGATCGCCTTGCAAGGCCGAGCTACCACTCCTCACTGAGAAGGGTATCCCAACTCCCACAAGTAAATCAATCAAGGAGATATTTCTATAGCGTAACGTTATGCAAACAAAAGATCCCCTCCATCCTTCTCCCTCCTTCATTATATAGAGTTTCGAACTTCTTTTCTTTCCTAAAATCTCATTTAATTAAAAATTTTAAAAATAAATTCCTAAAAATTCTTCTCCGTACAAGTGTCCCCCATCCCCTACATTCCTCCATTAATTAATTTCTTTAATTAATTAATTATCTTATTTCCCTCACCCACCTAGAGTTACTCCTAGAATCACTCCTAGGTGTCCCCAAATTCTCGTACAGGTTTTAAAGGCTTTCCCTATTATTAAATTGCTAAATCAGTTTAAATTAGAAAGCTCTTAAATGGTAGATTCTTTGCTAAGTTGACTTTCCACTTTTTCCCTTTTTATGTTTACCTCTTTTCCTAGTTTCCTAAAATTTTAGATTTTCCCTCTTTCCCTTTTTTACTTAGAACTCAAAAAGGCAAGTGTGGAAATTAACCCTTTTTCCCTTTTCTTATTTAATTAGTATATTTTAATTTATCAAGGTAATAAAGCAATTAATTCCCTTTTAAAATTTTAATCCAACAGATTTTTTTGAAACAATTTATTTCTTACTCCCTTCATGTTATAAGATTTAATGAAGATCATAATTATTATTCATGTGGTTATTATTATTATTATTATTATTATTATTATTGTTTTTTGAGAGATGAAATTTTACCATTAACATAGTTTAGACTTAAACCTTAAATTTTCGTATTGGATGACATTTAATTAGGGAATTGTTTTTAAAAATACTTAACACGTTATTCGTCCTAAGGCCATCTAGGTTCATTGCTCCATCATCAACAATGCGACGTGCCCTTTAGGACACACTAGGTGCTCCAAGGGTGCCACTCGTCTCATCTGTTCCCTTGTGCGACGTGCCCTTTAGGACGAACTACGTGCTCCAAGGGTGCGAATCGCCTCTTGAATGACTTGGTAGACATCAAAAACCCCTGGAGTCAACACTTTGCCAGGTGAACTTGTGGGAGACTAAGGGCCTCTAAGGAATAAGGCCCCTACCTTATTGCGCGCCCCTTAGAATCATCATGAGCGACTGTCGTAGTTTTTCCTCACGGCATCGTGGGTCCTCTCGAACTATGTAATCGTTAACCTACAGTTTGAGCCATGGCGGGAGTGCTAGTAGGCTGTGGCAGGGCTGCTATCCATGCCTCTCCCTCAACATCTCTAGTAGTCATGCGTGACCCCTTTACTCCACATGTGAGTCTGGTCGGCAAGCTATCATCAGCCTGCATCATCAACAAATCATGTTAGAACATATCCATATCATATCATCTAATCAGATGCACTAATATCACAATAAAACAATCAAACCCCAATGGCACACTCCCTGACTCGATCCAGAGTCCAAGGGGTTCCATGGATGCCTCTGCAACCTTGAGGTCCAAAATCCTACACACTTAGTAAACCGAGTCAATAGCACCTGTCTATGTCCATGCAGTAAAACAACATGTCATCAACCCCTAATGCCTCATAATCAAAATCAAAAGTTTTAATATCATAATAATCTGGATCACTTGCGAGAAAGTGTCCTCAAAGAATAAGTTCTCTCAGTGCGCCAGAGCGGGATGTTACATACACCCCCTCTTGTTCTAAAATTTGTCCCGAAGTTTCATGGTAAAAAGTTGAATAAGTGTATCACAATGTCATAAGTCTATCTGTCAAACAAAAATGGAAACTGCTAGCGCATATCATATGCGTCCTCTGAGGTCGTCGAGTGCAGACTATAGTTATCCCACTGGACCTTGACCTAGTCTACTGTTCGACGCCGTAGCTGTCGAATGCGATGATCCACGATGCGGATCGGCTCAGCCATGAGTGCACCCTCATCCGACACCCGCAAGGTGCTCAAGTCAAATCATGTGAAGGATCAATAATATAATGTCTAAAAATAGATACGTGAAAAACATTGTGCATATGCCTCAAAGAATCAGGTGTTAGGATATTTAGACACTTAGGAGTTAGTTAAGATCTACTTGGTCTAATATGTCATTAGTTAAAAGTGTGTTTCTTTAGTATGCATTAGTATGCATTTGTAGTTAGGAAATCTGACGGTCACGATATGTTCCCGACATAGAGTGATCCGACGGTTCATACTCTCCTCGATATTAATGGCCATTGATCCATGGCTTAATGCCCGATTGGTCCATGATCTCTATTTAAAGAGATTGGAGGTTCATTTGCCGATGATCGATTTTGAGAAACTCTCTTGTAAAATCTCTCTGTAATATTTTTCTTTGCATTAATAAACTGCTCCAAGTGGCTACATTGCCTGGGGCCATGAATGTTTCCTCGCAGGGGTTTTACCACGTGAAAACATCGGTGTGTTGATCTTTGATCTGGTTATGTGAGTGGTTACTGAAGGTGTTCGTCCTCTGTTGGAATACCTGTGTTTCGAACATGGTATCAGAGCCTGTTTGAAGACCCGCTCCTGTTGTAGATCGAGATCGTGAAGTCGAGTTGCCTCATCTCCATTTTTTGGCATTTTCATACATTTCTAGGTTTAGAGGACCATTCCATTGCGTCCGAAGCACTCATTTCATTCAGGAACACTTTTCGTTTCACTCGAAAAGGTTTCCGTTTGCCCAAGATACGACCATTACAGTCAGATCCAGAGGCATAAAGTCTAAATACGCAATTTTTTTTAAATTTTTGCAAAGTTTTGATTTTATTTCGGTTTGTATTTTTTTATTTCCGGGTTTCTACTCTTTTAGATCTGCATATGCTCTTTGTCCCGCGCTTTTTGCAATCTCGGAAAATCAGAAACAGATAGGAAAAGGTGCATCTTCCGGGTAAGCTAACCGAGATCTAACCCTTGTTGTCATCGAGAAGAAATTTTTTTTTTCTTGTGTGACAAGAGTTTTTTTGGAGCATGCTCTCCAAGGTTGTCTTCCAAAACAACAACAACAACAACAATCCTCCTTCTAAACATTACAATATGTTTTGCTAGACCATTTGGTTAAAACTTGCCTTATTAAGTAAGAGGTCTTGAGTTCAAGTATCTCTTTTGTTACTTTTTTTTTAAAAGTTCATGCTAAAAATTGTAAAGTGCATTTCACTTCAAGTATAAAAATGAATCACTATAAGTAGATTTATATTTTATTTTAGAGTTATTTATTTTGCATGCAACTTTTCTGTTATAAGGTAACCTCATTGTGAAAGTGATCCCCACTTCTCTTTATAAAAGTGGATCACTTCATAAAGTAGCTTACACAATCACGTGGTTATTTGGTTACCATTCATGACTTTTTTAAAAAGGGCATAACTCACACATCGGAAGTCCATTTTCAGTGCCATATTTTCTAATCTAAATGGTCATTTCAATGATGTATTATGTGTTCCAAATCTTTCTTGTAACCTTCTATCAGTATATCAAATCACTCATTCAGGTGAAGGTAAAACCATCGAGTTTTCACCTCACCAAGTTGTAATCAAGGATCTAAAAGATCCTAAGCATGTTCTTGCAACTGGAATTGCTGATGATATTACTAGGTTGTACAAGTTTGACAACTTTGGTTCATCGGATTTTTCATCAGTTTTTGTTGCTCATAGCGATGACTTGAGCAAACTTTGGCATGAGCGGTTTGGTCATCTAAATTATCGCTCATTGCAGCAACTATGTAATCAACAGATGGTGACTGGTCTTCCTCTTGTTTCATGCAGATATGGTGTTTGTGCTGGTTGTGTTCTCGGCAAACATCATCGGGATAGCTTTGACAAATGTGCCTCTTGGCACGCCTCGAGTCCTTTGCAGTTTGTTCACAGTGATTTGTGTGGTCCACTTTCTTCTCCTTCTTTTTCCGGGTGCAAGTATTTCTTAACTTTCATTGATGACTTTTCCAGATGTACTTGGGTTTACTTCTTAAAACTCAAGAGTGAATTTTTTGACAAGTTTTTGGCCTACAAGGCCCTTGTAAAAAAGCAATCTGGACATCAAATTCAAAGGTTAAGAACAGATAATGGACGCGAATATGTGAACAATAATTTTACAAGTTACTGCACTACACAGGGCATCCAAATGAAACACACTGTTCCATATACACCACAATAAAATGGTGTTGCTGAGAGAAAGAACTGCACATTAAAAGAAATGGCTAATTGTATGATCCAATCTAATGGATTAAGTCTACAGTATTGGGTAGAAGCAATCAACTGTGCAAATTACATAGTCAATCACACTCTCACAAAGGCTCTTAAAAATATAACAACGGAAGAAGCTTGGACTAAAATTAAACTAGATGTAAGTCACTTCCGTGTATTTGGCAGTATAGCATGGGCTCACATTCCTGATGAGAAAAGGAAAGCATTGTAGTCTAAAAGTGAGAAGTGTATATTTGTTGGTTATTCTGAAGATGTCAAAGGTTATAGACTTCAACCACATTGTAATGAAATTATTCTTAGAAGAGATGTTAAATTTGATGAAAATTTCTTGGCCTGCGAGCCTAATTTGGTGGTTGTGCCTTCTTCGGCTTGCGAGCAATCTTTAGCAGTTGTGCCTTCTTCTGTTCCTATTCTGGATTCTTCTTCAGATGATGAAAGTGAGGATGAAAATCCACCTCCACCTGTTGACATTCCTCCAGATGAGTCCTTTGAACCTGAACAAGCACCAGTTCCACCGCTTCCTAGATGGGTCCATTCAACACAAGAAGTAGCTGGTGATCTTGTCGGTGATCCTTCAAATCAGCGTCGAGCAGGTTCACAGTTCCAATGAGCCTCTTCTCTTTTGGCTCAAATTTCAGAAACTCATGACCCAAAGACATTTGCAGAAGCTTCAGGTCATCCAGATTGGGATACAACAATGAATGAAGAGTATCATTCTTTAATGGAAAACAATACTTGGGATCTTGTACCTCTTCCAAAAGGAAGAAAAATTGTTAGATGGAAATGGGTAATACCGAACTAAGTATGCATCGGATGGAAGTGTTGAAAGACACAAGGCTTGATTAGTTGCCAAAGGATTTTCCCAAGTTGAAGGAATTGACTATAATGAAACCTTTTCCTCTGTAGCCAAAATGAATTCCATCTGCCTTGTTCTTGCCCTTGCCACCTCACATAAATGGGAGGTCCATTAGATGGATGTTAAATTTTCCTTCTTGCATGGTGATTTGAAATAATAAATCTACATGGAACAACCTCCTGGTTATGTCCAGAATGACTCTAGCCTTGTTTGTCGCCTCAAGAAATCTCTTTATGGTCTCAAGCAAGCTC
>JASDQU010107883.1:3623-17723 GCA_032191745.1 Picea mariana | reverse complement strand
ATGAAGAAGCTGCAGATAGAGTTGAAAGTAACGTAGATGAAAAAGCAAAAGAGACAAGTGGAATCGAAACCCCTCCGAGAACAAGTAGCATAATGATTGTGCAGTTCAAGGAAGAGCCCAAGCTTTGATGTTAACTTGGTCATCATTTTATTATGGAAGTGACTGACATGGTCAATGACAATGTCCTTCGGGATACTGAATCTCATGACTATATGATTGAAAATGACAAGGGAATTGGTTTTTCCATCATTGCTAAATGTCGGCATAGCTTTGGCCCACTTCGTGAAGTAGCCTATTGCTACGATGATGTAACAGTTCCCCCTGGTAGAAGTCAGGTGACATGTAGTGAAATCAATCCCCCACTTGGTGAAGTGACCGACAACAATGAATGGAAACATAGGAGCAGGGTGTTCTCGCATCTTCCGACAGAAGATCTGGCATGGTTGGCACTTCTTGACTACTTAAACACAATACTTGATTAACGAGGGCCAGAAGTATCCTACACATAAAATCATTTGGGTTGTTTCCAAACCATAAAAATGATCGCCACATGATCTGGTGTGGAATTCATTCAACACGAGCTCTGCTTCTTCGTGGGTAACACATTGTCAAAGAATGCAATATACACCTCGACGATACAAATTGTTACCGAGAATGAGATAGTTTCTCTCTTGGTTTCAAATTTGTAGATGCTCATTGCGAGAAGCAGAAGTGGGGCACTTCAAATTATGAAGATACACAAGTATATCTCCATACTAGGGGTCCGAAGATGAAACTACAAAAATATCTTCATTAATAGGTGACACTTCGGGTGTAATATCACTAGACTCGACTGTCAATTTCGAAATTAGTTCGGCAAAGACCAATGACATTTTAGATTTTATAGAGACAAAATATAAGTCAAACTCCTATAAGATAACTATCCATCTACTGATATTTCCTCCAATGACCCATCGTGTTAACTCATATTGGAAAGGGTTGATGATGGAAATGATGGTGGTCTTGCAAAGCAATATATAGTGACAAAACTATTGGACAGTGTGGATAGCTACCAAAGAAAGTTTCTCAACATGAGAGTAGTTGAGTTTCGGTCCAACGAAGCCTCGGATAAGATAATAGATAATGTTCTCTTCGAGCATGTCATCCTCGTGGACCAAGACCATACCGTTGGTTGACTCCGCAATAGCCAAATACAACAAGAAATATATGTTATAATCAAGAGGCCAGAGTAGAGGGGAAGACATCAGGGCGCATTTCAATGCTTCAAAAGAGTGTTGAGCAACTTCATCCCAACAGAATGGGACCCATTTTTTCAAAAGACGCATGAACCCTTTAGTGATCTCGACATAATTAGCAACAAAACGTTGAAGAAAATTTGCTTTCCCCTGTAAGATCTGAAGCTGGGGTATTGTGCACAGGGGAGGCAATTGAAATATTGCCTCAACCTTGAGAGGATTGACAATGATCCCTATTGTCAACACGATGAAACCTAATAAATGACCCGACGTCACACAAAAACTGCACTTGTTAGGATTCAAGTGAATTCGATAATAGCGACATCACTAAAATATTAGTCATAGATGGGTAGGATGATCATATCTCTTGCGAGAACATGATGCTAGATCATCAAGGTACTCCTCAAGTATGTGTTCGAGGTCGTGAAAGGAAAATGACATGGCCCGTTGAAAGGTAGCTCCAACAATCTTTAGGCAAAAAGTCATATTTGATATGCGAAGGTACCCCAAGGACAAATAAAAGATGTTTTATGTTGGTCCTCGGGTTTGATTTGAATCTGATTATATCCTGAAAAATCATCCATGAACGAAAAGACTTCACAACCCATACACTCATCTATGATCTAATCAATAAACGGGGTTGGAAAATTGTCTTTCGGGTAAGCCTTGTTCAAATCACGTAAATCCATACAAATGTGAATCGTTCCCTGTTTATTGTTGACAGGAAATGGATTTGATACCCATTCCATCAATTGTATAGGGTAGATAAAATCAACTTTGAGCAGTTTCTCTAGTTCTTCCTTGATCGTCGTTACTTTTCAAGGATTGACTGGATGAAGCTTCTGTCGGACCAATCTGACATTAGGATAACTTGTTATTTCATTTTCGACAATTCGTGGGTCGATGCCTAGAATCTCCTCGTAATACCAGAAAAAAACATCGTAGAACTCTTTGAACAACTTAGTGTAAATTCAAATCTCTTCAGGGGAACAATCCACTTTGACGAAAAATATTCTCAACGATGCCAGGAGTTCTGGATATATCGATAGGAATTTTTGTAGAAATGCTTTCCATGTTACCCTCGATGTAAAATTCGTGTGTAGCCAGAGGATTGATAGGACACGGGATATCTACATTCACATTCAAAACAAACTCTCACACCTCGATTCTCCTAATCTCGGGAATAAAATAATATCTATGATGCATATCATCCCAAGGTCTGTTGAGACCAGCCATTGCCTCTAGAATCACCTGTTCAGAGGGAAATACCAAGTCTAAAGGATATTGAGCAGTGAGACAGTCCTGAGCCCAAACAGGCTTGAGAAATGGATCTAGCTCTTGTGAGGGAGACAGATCGGGGTTGGTCTAGGCTTGTTGGAAAATGTTGTACGCAACCTCAGTCTCGGATAAGGGCATGGACATTCCAAGTTTCCCTATCCCTTCCATCGAATCTGATGGGGAAGGTAAAGTCCATGGGTTATGAAAGTAGCTCATTTTAAAATATGACACTTAAAATATTGCAGCCCTCGGCTGGTTGGGAACAACCGATATAAACTTTACATCATTGGAAGGTGGCGAGTAATCAAAGGTTCCCATCAACAACGGAAACAAATCGACACCTAATTTGACAGTGTCAGACTGTGGGTTATCAATCATCAGGATCATGGAAGCCCCGGATGAATATTTGGGACGAGAGAAGGACAATTGGTCGATGGTTACAATTCGACACTCATGCGGAAATCACAAGACTCGAAAAATTGTGGCAACCACCACATGCATCACATAAGTCCAACTACGTCCTAATAATAGATTGTAGTTGAGAGGCACATTGACTAATTCAACTTTGACACACAAAGTTTTACATCCTAACTGCATGAGGAAAGAAGGAATTATTCTGTGTGGTCTGAATGACGGACCATCAAAAGTCATAAACAACGTAGGTGATGGAGACAACTCAAGTTTTCCAATGGAATTCCAACATGCCAACAACATCACACAAGTCGAGGCACCCTCATCAACCATTGTACGGAAAATATTATGTGTCAATGATTTCGTGGTGTATGAAACTACTATCTGAAAGGTGACATCGTGAGGAAGACAAGGCTTAAGGTCGGTTGGATCGAAAACGATCGTTCCTGGTTACTAGTCTCTGTCGCTCCCAAGGCGAACAACAAAGATTTTCTCTATGAGGGGAAATTTTGGAGAACCTCCAGAGAAGACATCTCACAAGAGGTTTGTGCCAGATCCTCCATGACGGATTAGTTCTGAGTGGCCCTCGTGTTTAGATTATGGGAATCCTTCTTAAACAAACATTTAGGGATGGGAGTCATTGTCTCTTCCACTGTATTCTCAATTTGGAGAGGCGTCAATGGGTTAGTGGCCTCCTTTCCCTTCTCAATAGATTCTGGTGTTCCATAGTCATGAGTCCTGGTGGATAAATGAGCATTGATGTTCATCATGTAAATGTTCGTGGCCAAGTTGTTAGGAGTAGGCATGGGGGGTCCCTAACTACCGCTAACTGCGCTCGTGGATGCAGAAGCTTGAGCCATATTTTACCCTTGTGGAAAAGGGTTTGTCAACACAATAGGTTGTTGTTGTGCTAGTAGCTTCTGGACTTCAGTACATTGAGGGCATAGGTGAGTCGAGTGGTCTTCCGTGCAAATATTACATAGAAACTTTGAATTCTTCTTTCCATTTTTCCCCTGCCAACATTGTTAGTATCCTTTTTATCCCCTTTACCTTTTTTGTTTCTCTATTTTTTTTTCCCTTGATCTGTTGGTTGGCCTTGGGATTCATTGACTGCACACTATGTACATCCGACGTCTGTGTAGCGGAGACAACCGAACTAGGCAAGTGGCTGGCCATTGTCTGCTATATCGACAATTGTTGCAACTAATTGGACAACAGACTCATGGAATTACTTTGTGATGAGCCCACTATGCCATCAGCATGCGGCCCAAACTTTTTTTTTTCCTTATTGAGAGTAGATTGTGGCGCGTCAGGTAAGATCTTGTAAATCATGTCACACTGAGAGTAAATTGGTTCTAGCTATTGGGCTCTCATAATAGCCTCTTCCTCAGAAAATGCCTCAGACGTTGCTATGTCTTTGGACATGCAAGGAACCAAATACTTCAAGAACCACTCAAGAAAGAAAGGAGGGAATTTGACTTTAACCCAGCTCTTTCTTTGCCATAATTTTCAGATATGATCAGAGATATGGTCAGCCTTGGTTTTCTCGAAGTTGGCCTGCAACTTGGTGTCAGCATGGTATCTCACTGGTAACTGGAAATGGTTCAAGAAAACCATTGTTGGGACATTAAAGTAAGATTACATTGAATTGTCGAGCTCGATATACCACTTCACAGCACCCCCTATGAGAGTGTGTTGAAAAAGGTGCAGTTAAACAGAGTCGTCTTTCAACAAGATTGACGAGAACCACAATTGAAAGGTAGTCACATGATCAACTAGATCTTCTCAAGGCTTGCCCTCAAATTTTGGAATATCCGAAGGCAAATTAGTCAGCATGGGGGGCTAACACAGATCGTGACAGATCAGGTCATTCATTATCGGGCCCTTCGTTTTTGAATTTGAAGCTGCACAAGAAGGACTACAGTCCCAGTTTTGGTCAAACACGAGTTGCACAAGCTACAAAAGAAGCTGGACAGTGGAGCAAGTAAAGAAACAGAAATTGGCTATGAAAAGGGACATCTCAACACCAACAAGGAAAAAGTAGTTACAACAGAACAAGAAAGCATGTGAGACCAAATTCAAAAGATCCCACTCAGCCTATATATGAGATGTATACTAGTGTAAAAGGGTTGGTTAGCTGATATGGTTGGGTTGGATATTGTTGGTTGGGTTTAGTTGAGAAAAGGTTCTGTGATTGTAATTTGCATACGAGTTTTGGGAAAAAGGGTAGATAGAGATCTGTGACATGAGTTCAGAGTCAAAATTTGTAACAGAGTACTGATTTGTATCTCTAAGTTTGTATCTGAGAAGATTTACTACTAATAGATAAAGAAGGACCTAAAATTTTGAAATTACGATTTCATTCTGTGTTTATTCTTATGAATTGTCTCTTTACAGTACTTCTTTATGCTTGATAAGATCAATATGTTGTCTCTGTGTACAAATTCCTTCACAAATTGAGTGTCTTTAGTTCTAGTATGAATGAGTTTATATTTGTTCTGTAGTTATTCTATCTTGCACAAGATCATGATGAATCGTGAAGGTTCTGGAAACCCACCTAAGTATTCTTCTTGTCCTTCCCTATCTTTATGTTTTGGTTGCGCTTCGGGTGAGACTTCTTCTCTTCAGAGGAGATGAAAATTTCAGCACTCTAGAGTACACTCTAGACCTGTGCTTGGGATACAAAAAATATTGCAACACTTCATTGGCTAGATCATCCAGTAACACGAGCGATCGATTTCTGGGTCAATACAACATTACAAGGATATATTATCGAGTTTGCAGCTGAGAATCATCAATCATTTTCATGGGAAGAAGAAGATTTCAAGAAGGACGTAAGGGGAAGACTGTTGAGAGAAATCCCCCTATGGATTAAGGTTTTCTTGATGGAGGAGGGAATGTTGACTATGTCCCTGACTGAGATGGCAGCGTAAACACCCTCGCTTGGGATGGGGTGAGTGATTGTGATGAGGGAGAGAGTGACTTCCATACACTCAGGGAGAGAGTGATTATGATGAGGGCCAACTACCAACATTTGTTGAGGGATAGGGATTACCTATTGGAGGTTGGCAAGATATATCACAGGGCACTAAGGGAGCAAGAGGTTGAGGTGGACTGACTCACTCATGATTTGGTGAGCACACAAAGTTTAATGGAAGGCACACAAAAAACCCTTCAGGAATCAGATTCCAGATTAGAGGATATCTTAGAGGTTGCTACATATTCAAATTCTCATTGGGATGAGGGTGGAGTGATTTCGATAGTTATGAGTAGGGAACATAAACAGCTAGTGGGGATTAGAAGTGATGAACTTCCAAATTTAACATGGGATCCAGGAGTCCATTTGGTCAATAGTTTGTTTCATCTTATGAGGATCCAAGAGTGGAGGATTCAATATATATACTTTGATCAGACAATCATGATCAAAATAGAGCAACATCAACATGATGGTCCCTATCAGAGACTAGCATGGGACCTTGGGATTACAGGGTTAGGAATTTCATTGACTGGTGGAGAGGAGTGGACCTTTGCAGGGGGAAGTCACCTTGATTTTCCATTGAATTTTAGTATTGGGGAGAGAATGTCACTGGCTCATGATTCATTGAGTTCTTGTAGTACCTCACTATGGCAGTAACATGTTCATTCGGTGGGGGTCGTGTTGGGTTTGGTATGGTCTGGTAGGACAGACTCATTTCAGTTTGACACTATGTGTTATTTGTAGGAGACTCATGGTAGTGATATGTTACAGGACTATATCTCATGAGGCATTGCAGTTCACATTCTGATATGGGATCCAGAGATTGGTCTTCTTGGTAGTTCAACGTTTGATGGAGTTGAGTTTTGAGTAGAGTGGTTGCTTGGGGAGTTGACTGAGATTCTTTGGCCATTGATCATTCTACTCATCAGGAGCATGTGGGTTTCATGCGTGGTGAGCACTTGGAGAGGACACATCTTGAGGGAGTCTACCTTGTGTCACATAGGTGTATATGGGACCTCGATATCATATGTAGTTAGATTCAGTTATTGCTTGAGGACAAGCAATATTATGGTAGGGAGGACTGTAATGTCCCCATTTTGGGACATTATAACATTACAACAATTCATAGTGTTATGCCTACCCAAGTAGCCAGATAGGGGTGACAGAGACTTCGGGATATATTGAGGGGTTTATTTGGGCCTGAATTGTATTTTTCATCATCAGTATCCATTTCGCACAGCCGGGCTTTGGTTTTGTTGCATTCTGACGATTTTCGTAATTTTGAGTTATTATGGGTCATATCTTAATTAAATTCACTAAGAAGGTCATAATGGGCATATTACTTGGAGAAACCTCTTAGTGTAATAGCTCATTGGAATTGGGAGGAAGAGCATTACAGTATAAGATGATGAGAAGTGACTTTTAATGGTCGGAGAAGCCATCAGGGTGGATAAATAACTTTTTAGAGGAAAAATGGTTAATTAATTAATTAATTAAGTGATTTAATCAAGGAATAATAAAATAAAGTAAAAGTCACTTGGAGGGAAAAGTTCAACAACGAATTAGGGTTTCGGGAAGCTATAAAGGAAGGGTAAAGAAACCTAATTCATTACGCATTATTATGATTTGATGTTGAGAGTTCCCAGAGGAGGAAGAGAGTCGACTTTACTGTTTTGTGGATTTCTGGATGAAACCACCACCATTGATCAGTTTCGGTGTTGAGAGACACACCCTAGCCCATTGGAGATACCATCCAGGTATTTCACCGTGCTATTCAGGAGTATCCAGCTGCATTGTGTGCATCTCAGCCAGTGAGGGAGCAAGTCAGATTGAGGGTTTGTGCAGTTGCATGAGGTCTGAGTTCAGATTGCATTTTCCTTCCAACCCAATTGAGATCTAGTCAGGGCGATTAGATTGAGCCACTTTCCATCAGATTCTGATGATGGAATCTTGCAGCATGCATCATCCATCCATTTAGGGTGCAACTCTTCCAGCATGACATTTGAGGTTGCAGACAGAGCACAAGAGAAAATCTAGGGAAACCCTCCCGACCCAGTTCCGCATTTGGCGAGATGATCATTTTGAGTCCTACAGTAGATGATTCTATTGGAGGAATCATTTGGGGAACATCCAGTGTCCCAGAAGGTATGCAAACCCCCCAGGGGTCAATATCCAGTGCCTCAAAGACCAAATCTAATATTTGGCAATCATCCATTTTAGTCTAGAGGCTAGGGTGCTTCTATTGGGACATTTTCCAGCTCCTTCTAATGGGTCTAACCTTCCAGATGAGTTTTCAAGCTTATAGCAGTTACCGTACTTCTCCAGAAATTCCTATTTTGCTGATCTATCTGTGCATGCATCAGATCTACCTTAATATTCTAATCACGAGTATTTTTATGCTATTTTCTTGTATTCTAGTGATGATCCATGAGATCTAACTAATGAATATACTCTATATTTCCAGTATGTTATTGTATTTCCATGCTTGAGTCGCATAATACATATGATTGGGCAGTTGATGTTCTTTATTTCCACATGCATCCTCTATATACTATTTAAACCATAAATATACAACATGCACATGAAATAACCATAAACATCTCAAACACACAACTGAAACGCATCCAGAAACCCCCCAGAGTATCATATCTGAAGATAAAATGCATCCATAAACCCCCTAGTGTATCAAATCTATGAGACAAAACATTAGATCAGTAGAAAATATCTTGATCAGTGGGATCAGGGATATTTTAGTGGTATCAGATATTTAGTCTTACCAGCCTGTGACTAAAGTCGATGAGTTCAGCGAGTGACCTAGAAGGCAGAGAGGATGTGGGGAGACAGATATGAGAGGCGAGAGGGCACTGGTAAGGCACCCATGGACCCAGAGGTAGCCTTCATGCAAGTAATCAAAAATTTGGTAGTCAGACAACAGAACATAACGCAGTCTTTGGCACAATTGGCTAATAGATTAGCTATAGTGGACACCCCAACCACACCAGCCCCACATGCAACACATGGGAACTCGGGGGCAGGCAGTAGACCCTAGACACCTACTCGCACATACACATCTTCGAGTAGGATTCCCAGACAATGGTTCCCTAGTTTTCAGACAACACCAACAACAACAACACAATAGTCGTTAGCACATAGGTTTCCCACTCAAGAGGAAGACATTGTAGAGTACAACAGGGAGTATGCAGTGTTGGGTTGTGACTTCCATCATGACATGACACTAGTCGAGTACTGTGGACTTAGGGGCATGCACCATCCCAAAGAAACTCAGAGAGGAGGAAAGCAACAACAACAGGGGAATAACATAGATTTCATCCGAAAAGTTGGTAAAATCACCATACCTTCTTTTGACGGATCGTCCAAATGCACTGCCAGAGCTGGGGTACAAAATCTAGACATGTACTACAAGCTCAACCAGATGATCGAGACGAAGGCTAGTGACTCTTGTGCATTTGAGGGACAGTTGGATGGACAGGATGATAGTGCATGTCCTTCATATTCCCCGTCAGGAAATGTTGAGGATTCAACACTTCAACATAGTGGTGACACTTGTGAGGACTCCTATGTGTTGGCACTTAGACATGATGAGATTAAGAGGTTGGATGACCTACCTATGGGTGTAGACATGGCTTCCAGGAAGTCATGTATGGAGGATGATGATATTCCTATGATGAGAAATCCACATTTTTCAGCTTCTCAGTCACCTATGCTAGCCACGGCACATGAGGATATTAGTGGCATTCTTGATATGGTAGAGGAGCCTTGTGTGGGGATTGTACACAAGGGACATATGGATTTGTAGACCCAGGAGGAGAGGTATGGATTGGAGATAGTTGACCTTACACATACCTATCAGTATGAGGAGAGTGAGTCAACACTCTTGGATATTCTATTGATGGACCAGGTTGTGGAGACCGACAACTTGTTGGGACACTTACTCCTAGGATAAATCTTCAGTGATGAGGATGCACTCCTTATTGGACGGGATGACCATAGCACATGTCTAGACACATATGTATGGGATCTAGGCACAAATGATATTAGTAGGGTGAGTGCATAGGAGGATACAACTGCCCATAAAGGATATAATGTGATTCATATGGGGGTTGCAGTTGGTGATGATGTGCAGTGGCATACATGAGGACTCAGTAGCACAGGGGAAAATGGGAAGTTCAGTGCCTTATATTTTGAGGAGTGTGTTGTTGGGGATTCCATTGTTGACACTAGCAGTGAGAGGCATGATATAACACCTCAGCAGGATTGTGACCAGGAGTCATGACACTTGGTAGGACAATTGAGAGTCAGTGAGGACATGATCATGGTAACCACTAGATGCATTGATGATACACATGCATTGGTGGTGGATTATTGTTGGAGGGCCTCGATGGCATAGGATAGTTTCGATGGGGGACTTGTCATTGATGACTTCCATACACACAGGGAGAGATTGATTGTGATGAGGGACAAATACCAACAGTTGTTGAGGGATAGGGATTACCTATTGGAGGTTGGCGAGATATATAATAGGGTGCTGAGGGAGCAAGACGTTGAGGTGGACTAACTCACTCGTGATTTGGTGAGCACACAGATATTCTAGGAAGGCACACAAAAAACACTTCAGGAATCAGAGTCCAGATAAGAGGAGATCCTTGAGGAAATTAGACAGAGATCCACTACAACTATTTCAACAGAGATTCAGATATATCCCTCAGCCACATTGCGAGAGGATGTTGGTGGTTTAACAATGGAGCACTAGTTGAGGGAGGAGAATGAGGAGTACACAGGATCACTGATGAGTATGGAGAGATATGATCCAGAGATACATGAGGATGTCCATAGGTCACAAGGACCACCCTTCACGAGGGGTGTTGAGACAGTTGGGAACACACGTACACATGGGGATTCTAGAGCCAGGGGCAGTTATGAGGACACTTCCATTTATGTTCCAGGATTGGTTGACCTTCATGTAGAGGATGACCTCGTAGTACACCCAGGATGCATGATGTTGCAGGTGTATACCATATATCACATGAGTATGCAAGGGCACACAATGATGAGTTGTAGTTCACAGAGACATATAGAGGTGTGCAGTGGGATTCAGGGGGACACACTGGATGGCAGGGAGGCGATTTACTTAGTAGAGCATGGAAATTCCTCTCCCTTGCAGCAGTATACAAATCTGGGAGATCACCTTCACTATAGCAGCAGTTGTGTGAGTGATGATGGATGGAGAATGATTGACCCGTAGTTGGTGGATATACCTATTGTTGTACTTGATGCTTGGTGTTTAGTGATGAGTACAAGTGATTATTTACCATGGGTGTCTATGGACGAGATTTTGGTTAAGTTCTTTGGATTGACCAAAGCATATGCTACTTTCCAGTCCTACAGTTATTTGCAGATATTTATGATGGCCTTTCCCGATACTTTCATCATTGATAGCAACACAAGGGTATATAGATAGTGGCAGGGGGCATGGAGAGTTGGTAGGATGAGACCGTCTAACAGGAGTGTCTTGATTGCGTACATCAAGATAGGGGTGGATCATCAGGGGCAGATAATTGAGGCCCTGGGAATGATGAAGAGTATACTAGGCCATGGGACAGAGGATATCTCAGAGGTTGATACATATATAGACTCTAATTGGGATGAGGGTGGAGTGATTTCGACAGTTACCAATAGGGCACATCAACAGTTAGTGGGGATTGGAAGTGATGAACTTCCAAATTTGACATGGGATCCAGAAGTCCATTTGGTCAATAGTTTGTTTCATCTTATGAGGATCCAGGAGTGGAGGATCCAATGTGGATACTTTGATCAGACAGTCATCATCAAAGTAGAGCAACATCAACATGATGGTCCCTGTCAAAGACTAGCATGGGACCCTGGGATTACAGGGCTGGGCATCTCATTGACTGGTGGAGACGAGCGGACCTTTGCAGGGGGAAGTCAACTTGATTTTCCATTGAATTTCAGTATTGGTAAGAGCATGTCACTAGCTATTGATTCGTTGAGGTCTTGTAGTACCTTACTATGGTAGTAACATGTTCAGTCGGTGGGGGCTGTGTTGGGTTTGGTGTGGTCTGGTAGGACAAACTCATTTTAGTTTGAAACCATGTGTTATTTACAGGAGACTCATGGTAGTGATATGTTATAGGACTATATCTCACAAGGCATTGCATTTCACATTTTGATATGGGATCCAAGGATTGGAGTGCTTGGTAGTTCAATGTTTGATGGAGTTGAGTTTCGAGTAGAGTGGTTGCTTGGGGAGTTGACTGAGATTCTTTGGCCATTAATAATTCTACTCATCAAGAGCATGTGGGTGTCATGCATGGTGAGCACTTGGAGAGGCCACATCTTTAGGGGAGTCTACCTCGTGTTACACAGGTGGATATGGGACCCCAGTATCATATGTAGTTGGATTCAGTTATTTCTTGAGGACAAGCAATATTCCGGTAGGGAGGACTGTAATGTCCCCATTTTGGGACATTATAACATGACAACAGATTAGAGTGTTATGCCTACCCGAGTAGCCAGATAGGGGTGACAAAGAGTTTGGGAGATATTGAGGGGTTTATTTGGTCTTGGATTGTATCGTTCATTATTAGGATCCATTTCGAACAATTGGGCTTTGGTTTCGTTGCATTCCGACGATTTCTGTAATTTTGAGTTATTATGGGTCATATCTTAATTAAATTCACTAAGAAGGTCATAATGGGGAATATTGCTTGGAAAAACCTCTCAATGTCATAGCTCATCAGAATCGGGAGGAAGAGAATTACAGGATAAGATGATGAGAAGTGAATTTCAGTGGTTGGAGAAGCCATCATGGTGGATAAATCACTTTTTAGAGGCAAAATGGTCAATTAATTAATTAATTAAGTGATTTAATCAAGGAATAATAAAATAAAGTAAAAGTCACTTGGAGGGAAAAGGTAAAAAACGAATTAGGGTTTTGGGAAGCTATAAAGGAAGGGTAAAGCAACCCAATTCATTATGCATTATTATGATTTGATGTTGAGAGTTCCTAGAGGAGGAAGAGAGTCGACTTTACTGTTTTGTAGATTTATTTAGGAAACCACCACCATTGATTGGTTTCAATGTTGAGAGACACACCCTAGCCCATCGGAGATACCATCCTGGTATTTCACCATTCTGTTCAGGAGTATCCAGTTGCAGTGTACGCAGCTCAGCCAGTGAGGACGCAAGTCAGATTGAGGGTTTGTGGAGCTGCACGAGGTCCAAGCTCAGATTGCATTTTCCTTCCGACCTAATTGAGATCCAATCAGGGGGCTTAGATTGAGACAATTTCCATCAGATTCTGACGATGAAATATTGCAGGGCCTATCATCCATCCATTTAGGGTGCAACTCTTCTGGCAGGAGATTTGAGGTTACAAATGGAGCATCAGAGAATATTCGGGTAAACCCTCCCAACCCAATTCCGCATTTGGTGACATGATCATTTCGAGTCCTATAGCAGCTGATTCCATCGGAGGAATCATTTGGGGCACATCCAGTGTCCCAGGAGGTGCGCAAACCCCCCAAGGGTCGAGATCCAATGCCTTAGAGACCAGATATGATATCTGACGCTCTTCCATTTTAGTCTAGAGTCTAGGGTGCTTCTATTGGGACATTTTCCAGCTCATTCTGACGGTTCTAACCTTTCGAACAAAGTTTCCAACTTGTAGCGGTTACCGTACTTCTCCGGAATCGCCTATTTTGTCGATCCATCCGTGCATGCATCAAATCTGCCTTCATCTTCTGATCACGGGTATTTTTATGCTATTTTATTGTAATTCAGTGATGATCCATGAGATATAACTGATGACTATACTCTATATTTCAAGTATGTTATTGTATTTCCATGCTTAAGTCGCATAATACATATTATTGGGTAGTTGATGTTCTTTATTTCCACATGCATCCTCTATATATTTTTTAAACCATAAATATACAACATGCACATGCAATAACCATAAACATATCAAACAAACAACTTAAACGCATCCAGAAACCCCCCAGAGTATCAGATCTGAAGATAAAACGCATCAAGAAACCCCCAGTGTATCAGATCTGCGAGACAAAATATTAGATCAATAGCAAATATCTTGATCAGCGGGATCAGGGATATTTCAAACATACTGCCTAAAAAGACTGGTGAAGAATTAGGAAAACCCTA
>JASDQU010107882.1:81552-96259 GCA_032191745.1 Picea mariana | reverse complement strand
ATCATTGTAGCATTGGAAGATGGATAATCTAAGTTTTTTGTTGCTATAATATAGAATCAAAACTAATAACTAAACCCAAAGGGAAGAATCCACTCAAGTGAATGATGAGAAGGAAAATTACCCATCACACTTGACCAATGTTACCACTGATAAATGTAAAATTCAATGAAGGTATCCCATGAACATACTAACTAAGATGTTCTTAAATACAAGGAACGTATACCCACTCAAAAAATTAATGTAGAAATGAAGAATGAACCTCAACACACCATAATGGGAATTGAGTGGAGGATAGAATTTCTAGCCAAGCAATTAACATATTTAAGAATAGAAATAATTATTTGCATGGTCCTATAAATATGGAAGCTAACCCGTTGTTCAATAGGGGAGTAGGGGAAGTTATCCACCACAAAATATGGAAGCTAAGTCCAAGGTCCCGAGGGGGAAAAGGTTGAATTCTAATTTGGTGGGAATATTCCATTAGAAAAATTGTTTCCTTTCCTAGATGTTATGGTAGATAGTTGACAACATTTAGAAGAATAAAATACAAGGCAATATTGGAAGAGCTCGAGGAAATTTTAAGAATGCCTCAACTTATCCCCTCAATGAATAACAACTGACCAAAAAATGACAAATACTAAAGGTTAATGAGACATATAAAGTAAGGGGGGGCAAATGAAAGTTGGGTTCCATTGAATTAAGACATGTGAGAATCCTACTATGATATTTTTCAAATATCTGACATCCAAGGAATTTGTGAATCATATTAAGGCCCTCAAAATAAAAAACAATAGAATCATTGACCAGGGGAACATTGAAAAGGAGTTTGTTAATCATTACAAACTGGTTTTTCAATCTCAAGGAATTATAACAAAGGAAAGAAAGTTGTATATGCAAACTTGTGTTGATGTAGTCCCAAGAAAGTTGATGCAAAAGGAATAATGGGTATGTGATCAAAGGCTTATAATGTTGGTTGAATTAATGACTACCCTCAAAGAGATAGTTGATGATCAATTTCTCACACGAGACTACTTTCCACTCTAGTCGTCGAGGATTCCCTTTTGCACTAACCTTTTATGTGATGGTTATTGAAACCCTTAACTACCTCATCCAAAAACAATGTCTCGGTGGATTATCTGAGTCTTGCAAATGGAAAATTTGTATATGAACCCTTCCTTACTATCCTAGAAGAGAAACAATCACTAGACAATAACATGGTTTTCTTGCAATTTTTTTACAAATCCTTTGGATCAAAATTTCCTTGGGCCTGTTATCCCTAATTTCTAGAGATAACTAGGAGATCATGTCTCGAGGCCCACAGGTCCTAGACATGGAGTACCGAGAGCAGCATTGACCTAAGCATAGCCTTGTAGGGCCCATCCTTTTCTTCTTTCATCAGATTCATCTTGTCAGCAACAACAACATCCATCACCATCGGCTTGGTCTTGTATCAGAGAAGACTCTTGCTCCATGAGGTAATTGATCCAGGTATCATGGTATGTGTCATTTTTTTATCATTATAACCTTTAGATATATGCATCAAATTCCTTTTATTTCTGACGACTGCTTGGATCTTACATTAACCCACTTGACCATGGTTGGGGGGATTAACAGGGTGTCCTAACAAGCCTGTACCCATAGGTTTGGGTTTGCCACCGGGGGGATATCTGAAAAACCATCGTCCTCTCCCATCATATCATCACTTTTACATCTTGTCTCCCACTCATCTGTCCCATTCCCCTAGTTAGGGCATTAGGATGATTTGTTTGTGGGGTTGCACTTTATCTCTTGGGAAGAAGGGGCTAAAGGCCCAGAAGGTAAAAGAAGCTAGTAAAAGATAAAAGCCATAAAAAATGAAACCTAGAGATGCCTCACCCAGGGATCCCTGAGAAGGAAAAAAAAAGCCTCTCAGCAATAAATAAGAGGGACCCGAAGAAAAATAACAAAACAAGAGCTAGCCAAGAGGATAGGGGGTCTCATCACAAGCTAGCCTATTATGTTCATGGGTACCTAGTAGTATGACATTGCCGTTATCTGGTTACCACGCCAGGGCCGTGACCTTTGGTTGCATGGCCAAGGGAAAGGGGGTCTCATCACGAGCCAACCTTATCATMTTTGTGAAAGTGCTTGTGGGTAACACTGTCAGCTTTGGTCACCACGCCAAGGCAGTGTCCTCTAGTTAGTTCTTGAAATAAAAAAGAAGAAAGCCAATAAAGAAAAGAAAAAGAATAAGGCAATAAAGGGCTTGGAAAGAATTGCATCCATGACGGGTACAACTCGCCTTCTATTAAAGGCACCCACAGGTAATATCATGCATCCCTGTCTTTCACTCTACCCATATGTATGGACATCCCTTGACCGCATCACCTCGTTTTACATGGCTTGGATGATACCCCTTGGAGACTTTTCTTTCCTTATGGATACTAGCCCAATAGGGTATTTTGTCTTTTTCTTCGGCTTTATATTGTAGGTCTTTGTAATATCTTTGAGATATTGAATGATATATAAAGGTTTTTATGCATATGCTTGATAACCTTAATAATGAAACGTGATTAACATTGCTATGATGCCTATGACTAATGAGCCCATGGAGGGCAAATTTTTTGATGTGTAGGACCATTCCTGACGGACAGGTACTAGTTGGACCAGTATAGATGGGGAGATGATTAGTTCAGACCTCCATGGGGCTGAAGAGACCATCAGATGGTTGCTGGGACCCCATCAGGGGTAGAGACAGGACAGTGCTTGATTGAGATTTTCACCTGAGAAAAAGAAGGATGTTTCATCCGACACACTTTGGCTGAGCCCAGCTCAGGGGGGTTGACCCACTTCAGGTGGAATGTCTCCCTTTGATGGCCCAGGACGTCACCTAGAAGCCATTGATGTCATCTTGACAGTGTGGCAGTCTGACAGGGCCGCTGGCACATGTGGCAGGGTTTGGAGGCCCAAAGAGGGCCAACATTTTGTCATTTGTGCCGAATTTTGCCCTAAAAAGGGCCAACGTCTCCCTCAGGAGGGATTGACGTCTTGCTTATGCTCATTTAGGGATTTAATTTAACAACTTAATGAAAAAACAATATGATTTTGGTTTGTAGCCTTGTTGGCTATTTTTAATGACCTAATTTTAATTAGTGGTCATGATACACTATATATTGACGAGTTTTTCCCTCATTTTGACAATAACACACAACTCACTCTCTTGTGAGGTCTGATTTTTTCACCCTAGTTTGGGTATTTGGTCTTTTAAAGTAAGGCGCACTTGTCAATGGAAGGATTTTCTTGGCATATTTGGCATTTCTCTTGAAGGAAGGTTTACAACTAGTGTTTGCACATGCTTTTTCTTCATGATATGTAAGTGTATTTTCTGCAGAACTTCTTAATTGAATGGTTGTAGGTTTGTATTCTTGCATTTACTTATAAATCTGTTGATTTAAAACCCTAGGTGACAAGCCCACAAGTAGGTCCTTGTTTCATGTCCCCTAAAAGAGAAATATTCATCCATTGAAGAGGGAAGAAAGAGCCTAGCCTTTGCTACACTCTTTTCACTTCTTCCCCTTGTGCTAGTTGTGTTTTTAAAGGTTAAAAAGGAGGTGACGTCCCAGGCCTAGGTTATCTACACCTAGGGTCGTCCATCTTCTAGGGTTTGGTGATAGAGCCTTGCCATTGCAACACTCTCCCTCACCCCACTCTCTTGTTTTAGCTTATCTTTTATGCTATCTGTTTTGCCAAGTTTGACCTAAGGAAGGAGGAAAGAGCACGAGGCCTTGCTTAAGCAACACCGGAGTGAGCCTCTTTCCTCTAGGGTTTTGATTCTAGGGCCCTGTCGTTGCAGCACTTTAGAACCCTTCCCTCTTGTCCTTAGCCTTTATTCCTTCAACTTTGAATCCTCTCCTTAATTGACTCCATCTACCCCTAGGCACTGATATTAAATCCACAACGTTGAAGTCATAGTGCTCAAACAACCTCTTAAAACTTTTAATTTTGAAACCCTAACTAACTCGCTAACCCTAACTAGGCTGACATCACACTTGATTATTCCATATTGACGCAACACCTTTTGATGATAAGCAATTAGATGATGGTTGAAAGAATTTATTGAGTAAAAGATTGGTTAGATACATTGTTGGCTACATCATCTCAATAGTTATTGATGAATTGATATTTTCCATTGCTATATTGATAAAACGTTGATCTCATTAATATCTGTTGTTTTACATTGCTTACATATTTATGTAAGATAGTTACATGAAGTACTAACCCACTGAATTATAGCCTAGATATATGATCTTGCTATTGTCTTGTTCCGGGCAGGTGTTCTCATTTGGGCATACACTTCTTTATTGGTTGATTAGCCGGACTATCTGACCTTGGTGGTAACCTGTGAGGAGGAACTTCTGCTTTGACCCTTATACTTTGGCCTCTTCAAAACCCTAGGTTACCGGGGACGTCTCCCCTGGGATAACCTCCCTGAATAGAAAGAACCTCCCCATTGTGGTGACATTGGGTGGGGTAGGTTCATGTTACACCGGTTTGGCCTCTATCCTTCTAGCCATTTGACCTAGCTACAAACTGTGTGATAACATTTTGGCGCCGCTTCCGGGGAACATTGAGTCAATTCTCCTCAGACGACAAACCTTTTCGGTAAGCCTTGCCTCAAAGCCTTATCTTACAAGCTTACCTGGTGACTCCACTAGGGTGTTTTCCCTTATCCTTTGATAATTTCAGGCAAATTATCTGGCGACTCCACAAATATTTCTTAGGGTGCCACCTTACTTTCTGTGATATTTTCAAGTTATGGGATCATGGCACACTGGGAAAAAATGTATTCGAGTATTGATTTCATAATTTTTCAAGGATACCTAAGTTACTTTGATACAAAATTACTAAACAACTCTCCAACGTTTTTGGGCCTCCCAACTTCTCACATAGTAATTTTTTTGCAGTATTTGAGCGAGATAAAGTTGGGAGGAGAGGATGCTCTTATAAAATTGTTTTTGCTCACCCTGCCATCCTACTTACAAAATCCTTTTAAGAGTTGTTGCAAGGACATGGATATATCATCTTTCATACACCTCATCAGTAGGTTTATAGACCTTACTAAGCTAGATTGCCAAACGTATGAAGATGTCCTTCAAAACCTCACGGTAACCTTAGACCACAAAGGATTCACCACTGAGATTGTAGAAGATCTCAGGAGAGCATATCATGATCAATACCAAGAATCCTTTGATATAAGAGATGAGGTTTATGAAGACCATTATCAACCCCTTGAAGAGGAGCAAGACCTCTCCCATAATCCAATAGAATGCAACAAAGATATAACTAGAGACGTGAATTATGAGGATGAAGCACTAGTAACCGCTCCTCAATCTGATGAATCTCTCCAAGATCCTGTCCCTCCTGCACAAGATGAAGAGAATGAGGTAAGTCATTTTCCTTTCCAGTTTTTTGATGATACCTTGTTCTATGACTCAGAGAGTGAAGAAGAAATGGAACCCTTGGACAAGATAGATCCCCTATGTCTCAAGACTAAATATGTAGAGGTAGATATTCCACTTGATGAAGTTATCCAAATACTTGAAGCTCTTGCACATGAAGGATTAAGCGAGGTAAATTATTCCCCCTTCCAAGTTTTTAGTGGTTCTTTACCTTATGACATAGAGAGTACATAGGTATTGGATGTTTTGACTCCTCCATGTTATGATATTGAAACTAACATAGCTAATTTTGACGAATTCATACATGTTGGGAGACATAGGTGGGATGCGGTTAGTTATGATATGGATCCCATCTATGACACAAAGAGTCATCTTCAAGTGTTGCCTTTGCAATTATCACAGCAAGCTCTTGACCAATGGCAACAGGGAGATGAGATTTTCACTAGCTCTCCACAAACACCCAAGGTTGACCAAGTACAGTATTTTCCTGATGATTTTCAGTCTTACCTTGAGGCCTTTGATGAGTACTCCTCCCAGCACTTAGATTTACCCTATGAAGATGACTATCAACTGCCACTATTCTCGGATTTTGATAGGAGTAAAAACATTGTTTGCCTAAAGAAGGATTCTCATGACCTTTTTCTCCAGCTACTTGTTATTACTTTTTCATGCTTTTCCATTAAAGGTGTAGTTGGGAAGTATATTTTAAATGTTGAATTTCCTCTTAGGAAAACCCTAGACTCCAAGGGTTGGTTGGTTACTGCAAGTTTGTTATCTCGGTTTTTCAACTTTCCCTTGATAGTTTGCTAGTCTTCTGCTAGACCTTTGTCAATCCCTTCCCAGACTTTACAGTATGAGAATGTCTTAGGTAGCCAATGTGTCGACCTTTTGAGTCAATGTTCTAAACCTTGGAATTTTCTTCACCTTTTTCGGAAGTGGATTGAATAGTTTCCTCAGAGATGGACTTGGCAGGATTTTATCCCTCCCACCTGCCTCCATGAGTTAGACTTTGAGATTTCTAATGATATGATATATATTCTAACCCATGACATTTTCGTGCTTGATTTATCACTGTTTTAATTTATGATAAATCACAAAGGCAGGTATCGAGGAACGTTGTTGGATTGGCGCCACTAGTTTTTTGACTACACCAACATCCAGCCAACAGGTAAGTACAGGTAAGTATTTCACTTTATATTTACACTTATGATTTCTTTATATATATATATATATATATCTATATATGCGGGGTGGGAATACCACCCCATCTTTGTTATTGATGCCCTTATCGAGTTGAGCAGGTCTGTAGGTTATGCCAGAGATGTTGAGGTTCTCATGCGCTCTACGATGAGCACATGTCCCCGAGTTGGAGCCAGATGTTGTCCCCAATTTCTAGGGATAACTAGGAGATCATGTCTCGAGGCCCACATGTCCTGAACATGGAGTACCGAGAGCAGGATTGACCTGAGCATGGCCCTAGAGGGCCCATCATTTTCTTCTTTCATCAGATTTTTCTTGTCAGCAGCAGTAGCATCCATCACCATTGGCTTGGTCTTGTATCAGAGAAGACTCTTTCTCCATGAGGTAATTGGTCCAGGTATCATGGTATGTGTCATTTTTTTTATCATTATAACTTTTAGATATATGCATCAAATTCCTTTTATTTATGAAGACTACTTGGATATTACATTAACCCACTTGACCATGGTTGGGGGGATTGACAGGGTGTCCTAGGAAGCCTGTACCCATAGGTTTGGGTTTTCCACCAGGGGGATATCTGAAAAACCATCGTCCGCTCCCATCATATCATCACTTTTACATCTTGTCTCCCACTCATCTATCCCATTCCCCTAGTCCGGGCATTAGGATGATCTGTTTGTGGGGTTGCACTTTATCTCGTGGGAAGAAGGGGCTAAAGGCCCACAAGGTAAAAGCAGCTGGTAAAAGATAAAAGCCATAAAAAATGAAACCTAGAGATGCCTCGCCCAGGGATCCCCGAGAAGGCAATGAAAATCCTCTCAGAAAGAAATAAGAGGGACCTGAAGAAAAATAACAAAACAAGAGCTAGCCAAGAGGAAAGGGGGTCTCATCACGAGCCAGCCTATTATGTTCATGGATACCTAGTGGTATGACATTGCCATTATCTGGTTACCACGCCAGGGTAGTGACATTTGGTTGCATGGCCAAGGGAAAGGGGGTCTCATCACGAGCCAGCCTTATCATCTTTGTGAAAGTGCTTGTGGGTAACACTATCAGCTCTGGTCACCATGCGAAGGCAGTGTCCTCTAGTTAGTTTTCGAAATAAAAAAGAAGAAAGCCAATAAAGAAAAKAAAAAGAATAAGGCAATAAAGAGCCTGGAAAGGATTGCATCCATGACGGGTACAGCTTGCCTTCTACAAAGGCACCCATAGGTAATATCATGCATCCCTATCTTTCACTCTACCCRTATTTYTGGACATCTCTTGACCGCATCACCTCATTTTACATGGCTTGGATGATACCCCTTGGAGAMTTTCCTTTCCTTATGGATACTAGCCCAATAGGTTATTTTGTCTTTTTCTTTGGCTTTRTATTGTAGGTCTTTGTAATATATTTGAGCTATTGAATGATATATCAGGGTTTTTATGCATATGTTTGATAACCTTAATGATCAAACATGATTAACATTGCTGTGATCCCTGTGACTAATGAGCCCATGGAGGGCGAAGTTTTTGATGTGCAGGACCATGCCTGATGGACAGGTACCAGTTAGATCGATACACATGGGGAGATGATTAGTTCGGACCTCCACGGGGCTGAAGAGCCCATCAGATGGTTGCTGAGACCCCATCAGGGGTAGAGACAAGATAGTGCTTGATTGAGCTTTGCATCTGAGAAGAAGAAGGATGTTCCATCCGAGACACTTTGGCTGAGCCTAGCCCAGGGGGGTTGACCCACTTCAGGTGGAACGTCTCCCTTTGATGGCCCAAGACTTCACCTAGGAGCCATTGACGTCATCTTGACAGTGTGGCAGTATGATAGGGCAACTGGCATGTGTGGCAGGGTTTGGAAGCCCAAAGAGGGCCAACATTTTGTCATTTGTACTAAACTTTTGCTCTAAAAAGGGCCAACGTCTCCCTCAGGAAGGCTTGATGTCTTGCTTATGCTCATTTAGGGCTTTAATTTAACAATTTAATGTAAAAACAGTCTGCTTTTGGTTTGTAGCCTTGTCGGCTATTTTTAATGACCTAATTTTAATTAGTGGTCATGATACAGTATATATTGAGGAGTTTTTCCCTCATTTTGACAATAACACACAACTCACTCTCTTGTGAGGTCTGATTTTTGCACCCTAGTTTGGGTATTTGGTCTTTTAAAGTGAGGTGCACTTGTTGATGGAAGGATTTTCTTGGCATATTTGGCATTTCTCTTGAAGGAAGGTTTACAACTAGTGTTTGCACATGCTTTTTCTTCATAATATGTAAGTGTATTTTCTGCAAAACTTCTTAATTGAATGGTTGTAGGTTTGTATTCTTGCATTTACTTATAAATTTGTTGATTTAAAACCCTAGGTGACAAGCACACAAGTAGGTCTTTGTTTCATGTCCCCTAAAAGAGAAATATTCAACCATTGAAGAAGGAAGAAAGAGCCTATCCTTTGCTAGACTCTTTTCACTTCTTCCCCTTGTGCTAGCTATGTTTTTAAAGGTTAAAAATGAGGTGACGTCCCAGGCCTAGGTTATCTACACCTAGGGTCATCCATCTTCTAGGGTTTGGTGATAGAGCCTTTCCATTGCAACACTCTCCCTCACCCCACTCTCTTGTTTTAGCTTATTTTTTATGCTAGCCGTTTTGCCAAGTTTGACCTAAGAAAGGAGGAAAGAGCATGAGGCCTTGCTTAAGAAAAACCAGAGTGAGCCTCTTTCCCCTAGGGTTTTGATTCTAGGGCCCTGCCATTGCAGCACTTTAGAACCCTTCCCTCTTGTCCTTAGCCTTTATTCCTTCAAATTTGCATCCTCTCCTTAATTGACTCCATCTATCCCTAGGAACTAATATTAAATCCACAACATTGAAGTCATAGTGCTCAAAAAACCTCTTAAAACATTTAATTTTGAAACCCTAACTAACTAGCTAACCCTAACTAGGCTGACGTCACACTTGGTTATTCCATCTTGACGCATCACCTTTTGATGATAAGCAATTAGATGATGGTTGAAAGCATTTATTGAGTAAAAGATTGGTTAGATACATTGTTGGCTACATCATCTCAATAGTTATTGATGAATTGATATTTTCCATTGCTATATTGATAAAATGTTGATCTCATTAATATCTGTTGTTTTACATTGCTTACATATTTATGTCAGATAGTTACATGAAGTACTAACCCTCTAAATTATAGCCTGCATATATTATCTTGTTATTGTCTTGTTCTAAGCAGGTGTTCTCATTTGGGCATACACTTCTTTATTGGCTGATTAGTCGGACTATCTGACCTTGGTGGTAACTTGTGAGGAGGAACTTCTGCTTTGACCCTTATACTTTGGCCTCTTCAAAACCCCAGGTTACTGGGGACGTCTCCCCTGGGATAACCTCCCTGAATAGAAAGAACCTCCCCATTGTGGTGACATTGGGTGGGTTAGGTTCATGTTACGCCAGTTTGGCCTCTATCCTTCTAGCCATTTGACCTAGCTACAAACTATGCGATAACAGGGCCAAGAATTAATGTTACCATCATAGTTAGTAGGAAACCCTAAGTTAACTAGTAGGATAGGGATGGAAATACATACCGTTAAAATAATTTATGTGCTCATTTTCACCATAGGGAATTAATGTTACCATCATAGTTAGTAGGAAACCTTAAGTTGACTAGTAGGACAGGGATGGACATACATACTATTAAAATAATTTATGTGTCTTTGTGCCTATGGATGGTTTCCATGATGATATGATGATGGAATAAAGTGGGTGTGAGTGAAATTTGAGTCCAAAAACCATCCCATATCATTAAGGCATGTGAATAGCCTATCCATGTCAAATTTCAATGCATACAGATACAGTTTGAAAATAATTCAACATTGGCCCCATTCACATGTTACTGTTGCCCGCTTCTAGTATTTTTTTGGTGTTGATTAAGAAATCAATGAAAAAGAGGGATTTTTAATCATAACTATGACACAGATACATTGTATATACATTAATGTATAACCTCAAAGAAATATGAAGAAGGACTGACGAAAACTTAAAACTTGCGTCAACCAAATTGTGTACTTTGAAAGAAAATTAGGGTTTATGGTTTACATGACGATGGAAGAAAGTGGGTGTGTGAGTGAAATTTCAGTCCAGAAACCCTCCCATATAGTTAAGGCATGAAAATAGTATATCCATGACAAATTTTAGTGCATACAGAAACTATTTGAAAAAATTTCAACGTTGGCCCCATTCACATGTCACTGTTGTCGGTGTCTAGTCCTAATACAATTTCCCTTCCTTGTTCCTTGTTATGTGTTCCTCATTCCTTGACCATGGTGTAGTCCCCAAGATCCATTAATTTTGTAAAAAATTACATACTAATGGCATAAAATGTCCCACACAAAGACCAAATTAATATCCACTACATAAGTCTTTTGTCTTTTTTCAAGGACTATGTAACGAATCTCAATTCTAAGAAGATTCAAATAGGATATAAGAACCTTAAGTTATTTACTTAACCATGGGTGACATAACACTATCATTCAATAGTAAAATTGCTACGTTTCATTGTTTAGCATCATGTGTACTGAGGGCTTGAGCCACCATATCCACAAAGGAAACATACCAAGAATATTTGTCTTATGAACAAGATATGGTACTATCCATTTTGAGTTTTGGCATAGAGATTGTTCTTATATACTACACTACATTGCACCATAATATAATCCCTAAACTCCTTGAAAACCATGTAACACCATTCAAATTAGACACAATATTCTTGCGACGAAATAACTATACTATCGACAAACTTTTTTCGTCGATAGTATAGCAAATTCGTCGCAAGATTATTTACGTTCGCCTCTCTTGCGAGGATATCAAATGATGCTTGGGTTCATTTAATATTTGGTTTATCAAATTGAAATATCAATTTGATACTTTGCAATCTATAAGCTGGACCTTCAGTCAAATACAAATATGAAACTTGGAATCATTAACATATCTACTAGAACATATGAAAAATAGGGTTTATGGTTTCCATGATGAATTGATGATGGAATAAAGTGGGTGTGTCAATCAAATTTGAGTCTAGAAACCCTCTCATATTGTTAAGTCATGCCAATAGTCTATCCATGACAAATTTTAGTGCATACATAAACTGTTTGAAAAAATTTCAACATTGGCCCCATTCGAAGGTCCATGTTGATCGCCTCTAGTATCTTGATGGTGTTGATTAAGAAATCAATGAAAAAGAGGGATTTTTCATCACAACTATGACGCAGATACATTTTATATGCATTAATGTAGAACCTGAAAGCAAAATGAAGAAATACTAACGAAATCCTAAAACTTGCGTCAACCAAATTGGGTACTCTGAAAGAAAATTAGGGTTTATAGTTTACATGATGAATTGATGATGGGAGAAAGTGGGTGTTTCAATCAAATTTGAGTCCAAAAACCCTCCCATATCGTTAATGCATGCCAATAGTCTATCCATGACAAATTTCAGTGCATACAGAAACTGTTTGAAAAAATTTCAACGTTGGCCCCATTCGCAGGTCCCTATTGTCGGTGTCTAGTCCTCGTGCAATTTTCGTTCCTCGCTCCTCGTTCCTTGACCATGATGTAGTCCCCAAGATCCATTATTTTTGTACAAAATTACATACTAATGGCATAAAATTATTGACGAACTTTTTTCGTCGATAGTATAGCAAATTCGTCGCAAGATTATTTACATTCGTCTCTCTTGCGATGATATGAAATGATGCTTGGATTCATTTCATATTTGGTTTATCAACTTGAAATATCAATTTGATACTTTGCAAGCTAGTTGGACCTTTAGTCAAATACAAATATGAAACTTGGAATCATTAACATATCTACTAGAACATATGAAAAGTAGGGTTTTTGGTTTCCATGATGAATTGATGATGGAAGAAAGTGGGTGTGTCGATCAAATTTGAGTCCAGAAACCCTCCATATCGTTAAGGCATGCAAATAGTCTATCCATGACAAATTTCAATGCATACATAAACTGTTTGAAAAAATTTCAACGTTGGCCCCATTCGCAGGTCCATGTTGCTCGCCTCTACTATCTTGATGGTGTTGATTAAGAAATCAATGAAATAGAGGGATTTTTCATCACAATGACGAATTAGATACATTGTATATACATTAATGTAGAACCTGAAATAAAAATGAAGAAAGACTGACAAAATCCTAAAACTTGCATCAACCAAATTGGGTACTTTGAAAGAAAATTAGGGTTTATGGTTTACATGATGAATTGATGATGGAACAAAGTGGGTGTTTCTCTCAAATTTGAGTCCAGAAACCCTCCCATATCGTTAATGCATGCCAATAGTCTATCCATGACAAATTTCAATGCATACATAAACTGTTTGAAAAAATTTCAACGTTGGCCTCATTCACAGGTCCCTGTTGCCGGTGTCTATTCCTCGTGCAATTTTTGTTCCTCATTCCTCGTTCCTTGACCACGGTGTAGTCATCAAGATCCATTATTTTTGTACAAAATTACATACTAATGGAATAAAATGTCTTGTAGAAAGACCAAATTAATATCCACTACATAAGTCTTTTGTCTTTTTTCAACGACTATGTAACGAATCTCAACTCTAAGAAGATTCAAATAGGTAACAATATTGATGAAATATTATATGATCATGATGGTATAAAAATGAAAGAGCTTCTCTTGGTTCCAAGAATAATTTATCCTCTACTGAACAAGGCCAACTGCGTGAAGGTGGAAGCTCACATGGCCCCTCCCCTCCCCCTCACATCACTCTCAATTGATCCCCAAAACCCAATCTATAAAATATAAAATAATCAAAAGCAACGTCTTATTAATATTCATGCATAGAAACTACAAAACCAAAAATTAATGAAGGTACATGAAATTATGTGTTTCTAAATGCTAGTTTTAGTCGACCACGTACTTTACTATATTGACAACTATTTTTAGGTTTCAAATAATAATTAAACATGTAACCTAGGATATAAAAAGTCACATAAAACTTAAAAACATGTAATTAACCCATGACATTAAAAGTAAATTATTTTAAGAGAATAATGTTAAATTTTTAATTAAAATAATGTACCAAGGCAAGTGTTTCTCTTCCCTAGGCGCCTAAGGGGGAGAAATTGCCGAATATGGGTCTTAGTCAAATTAATTTGTGAGATGCAAATTAAAAGATAACTTTATGATTAAAGTGAGGGTGAGTGAAGAGACACCAAATCTTAGCCACCCATCTAATCTAATCTCAACTGTTAGATTAGAAAACTCCTCACCTTCCCTCATGAGGTTGATTAAGGCAAGTGGGTGCACCCATTCTTGGGTAAGAGAGATTGGAGAAATCTTGGTGAGATGCCAAGAGGCTCTTGGTGAGATGCCAAGAGCAAAAGAAGTTGATGCAGCAACACTCTTGTTGAGAGAGCAAGATATTCTTGGTGAGATGCCAAGAACAAGAAAGTTGCAGCATTCTTGTTGAGAGAACAAGAGAGAGCAAGAGAGAGGTCGAGCTGAGAAAAGAGACAGCATTTGCTGAAGGAGATAACGCATCCCAAAGAAAAGAGAAGTACGGATTTCAGACAGCAAGGAAGAACAGGCCGTACCGTACGGATTTGTGGAGGTCATACATCATGTAATGTGCACAGAAATTGAAAAGAGACAACAGCTGCAATTTCTGGGAGTATTGGCATGCATTCCAAGGCTGCCGAATAACATTTGTTGGCACAAAAATTGAGGTAACTGCTGTAATATATTTCTGAGTGTATTTCCATACAGTCCATACAATCTTAGTAGAGTTTTGGCATGAATTTCGTGACAGTCCGTAAAACATTAATTGCCATACAGTTGTACGAATTTTTGGTTCAGAAATTGAGGAGCAAAGCTACAGGAATGTTCAGATAAGTTTGTGTAAATATCTGAAGATGAATATGCTGTAAAAGAATTTCTCAGAAGCTCATAAATAATACAAATCCCTCTCTCACTGGTTTTCCCCTTGTGGGTTTTTCCAGGGTCGAAGTTAGACCGAAATTCTTTGTGTCTATATTTTCTGAGTTTTGCATATTGCTGATA
>JASDQU010107882.1:47360-74267 GCA_032191745.1 Picea mariana | reverse complement strand
AGATAGTGACGAATACGGGGTGGATTTAGAAAAAATGAACTTTTTCTCTTGCATGCTGTGATGAAAGAGTACTTTCGTCGCAAGTGGTCGTCGCAAATTTTTCAATATTTAGTAGTGTGAGGAGCATGCATAGGTTGTTGGATGGTATATATATGTTTGTGATTATTTATGGTACATATTGAGCAGTGATAGGAATATTACAGTGACAGATCACAAGTGGATGTGAGAGAAGCAGAAAGGGTATGAAGGGCCAGAAGGTTGAAGTTTCAAAAACCCTAGTTTATGAAGGTGTACGTAGGATGACAAAAGGAAGAGCGTGTACATACATGTGCTGCAGGATAGAAAGGGAACACACATACACATGATGCACTATTGAAAGGTCACATACATGTTGGTATATTTGGTTATATCCACAAGCAGGGTCTTGTCTTTTAGGATTGGATTTCTCACATCTCAGTTGGTGTTGAGATCTACAAGTTGAGTCTTACATTGAGAGTTGGTGCTCTTGTGGAGTTGTAGCTCTTTTCAGTTGATGTTGATAAACCCCAAGGATTGTACTCTGTAATACGAAAGAAACTTATACATATATCTTTTGTTCCTTGTGTTCTCTATGGTGATGGTTTATTGACGAAGTGTGTTGTTGAGATATGATTACATACAAACAAATAATTATAAATGAAGGTAATGAATATTGAGTAAATGGTGATTGCTAACAAAGGTGTTTTGTAAATAAGTTGTGATAAGAGCCCTACATTTATTTACCCCCCCTCTCAGTTTGGTCGGTGTGTCCAATAGTATGTTTCAAATATGACTAAATATAACTTCATTTACATCATCCTCTATTCATAGGTTATAACGCAACACCCCTAGTATAACCATTCATAAACTTTATACCACGTACAAAAAGTTGTCAACAATCATGATAGTGAAGGAAAAATATAATTGTATTCTCATACAAAATTTGACCATATCACTGTCAAGAACAAAATAATATATCATCCAAAAACCTCAACAGAAACCTCAACAGGTTGTGGAAGGTCACAAAGAAAACCACAACTTGAATGACATAGAAAACATGTACTTAGGATTGGGTTCGAATGTGGTAATCTTATGTCAATAGAGAAGGGCATTGAACCCATGATTTTGATATTTGATTCCAGGCTTAGAATCAAATAGTCAATAAAACCCAACAATCAATTTCTTTAAAATGTAAATTCTAGCAACAAGTGAAATCATTCGGCTTATATTACATATTTTTTGAAATACTTGCAATTATGTGCCTTGAGATAATGACAATCGAAAGAAAAGGGTATGAGTGTATGTGACTCGAATAATCCAAGCTTTGAGATTTGAGGTTTATTATTGGATTAGGGTTCCAAAAACTTGTTTCCTCTCTTTAAACGAATAAATACATGAATGAGGCAAAGTTTTGAAGAGACGATTATATGCACAACTTATAAACCCAAACCAATAATTGAATTCAAGCCTCGAAATGAGCACAACCCATGTTAAAAACAAATAGTTTTATATCATAGCAAAAGACCTGAGTGGTAAATACGAGCATGCAAATGAATTTTTAGTGAGTGGGTTTGATTCCATATAATCTTTCAACAAAGAAAAGGAAACAATTATATAGACCCAAAATCGAAACTATGGACATCTCCAGATGCAAAAATGTCATTTGGGATTAACCCATATCTAACAAATGAATAATTTTCGTGATAGGATTCAGACGCAAGTTGGCCAACATAAAAACCCATGACTGGAATATTCTAAATAAACAGATAGTTCTCATAATGACTAGAGAAACTAATAGAATAAAGAGAACTCGAGTTCGAGTCTCAAGTCCATGCAAACAAGTGTTGTCCAAATTTTATTATTTTCATTGTAAATTATTATGGAAAGTGTGATTATGGAGGAGTGAAACAAAATTGTTACTAATATTCTGTAAGAAAATATTTTTCACATTTTCTCTCTCAAGAAACGATAGAGATGGGAAGAAGAATACATTCATGCACACAATAATGTCAAAGAAATCCAAATACAATTATTCAAAACAACAAATTCATAGTGCAAGATGTGAAAAAAACTGCTAGCTCATACCTTACATGATGATGCCTTTTAAACTAGGATTAAATCAATTATGGAAACCTCTAGGAGTAAGGGTTTGGGTTGACATATCTTGAAGCTCGTTTTCTCAACCTTCAACAACAAAATGACCAAAATCCAAGGAAAAATGAGAGTAATAGTGTGTGGGGCTATGGAGTGAATGACCATGTCATGTCGCCTTCAATGCATGTAAACTCAAAGATGTAGCCATCCCAACAAACCAATGCAAGGCATTCCAACTCAACAGTCCAATAGATATGCAAAAACCTTTATATCATGTGAGCTCCCATCATATCATATCAAATAAACATTGATCCCGTTGCTCATAACTTCAAAATAAACCATATCATGAACTAATATACCACATTCAACATCAATTAATTCGGGTGACACTATATCATATATGTAATAACCATCAAATGCCAATGATGACTTGTGGGATATTTGCATATGTCAACTATAACCAAAGTCACAAATCATGTATCGTGGTATGACCATATGTTGGTTCCAATGAACATCACTTTCTATTGTGTCCCATCAATAGGAGGCCTTAATAATGAAACCAAAAATTTTAATGCGCCCCTCATATTTATATCATATACTCATGAACTTTATAGTTTAAGAATAATTCTTTTTCAAAATATTATTATGTAATACCCAAGCTAATCAAATTTCATGATAATAATTTTACAAAGTATTAAATCTTATAAATCTGATATGTTTGTTGACAGGGAATTCATTTATTTTTCCATGAAACTTAATAGGTTTGTATTCTTAGTATGCATTGATCATACACCTTTTTTGAAGTTAGAGACTAGCCTTGTATGTGGTTTGAACAAAATTTTTTGAAGAGACCATCGAATTGCGTAATGAAATGGCATTCTATCATATTTTCAAGGAAGTAATCAAGCATCATAAAATAAACCTTGAACCATTAAATAGTATAACATTGTTGAGTGATGCATCATTTCAAACATAATCTTGTGTTTAGGAAAATCTTGAAAAACTAACGCTTTTGCATTTCTCTTTGGGGACCGCACTTATTAGGTATATAATAAATATTATCATAATCTTCATAATACTTTGCAAGATTTTATATTAGATGATAAGATTTTGAGTCAACGGGGATCAACAAGAGGTATCCATACAAATGTGAGGAAGAACTTGTGAACCTAAAAGTCCAGGAAAAAATGTATAAATTTTGCACAACATAGATTGAGATATGTGTGAAATATCAGTTCATGCATTGACGAGTCCATCACCACCTCAAACCCTAAAAAATGCAAGACACATTAAGAAGCAAAAGGTCATAGTACTTATTGATTCAGGTAGTACCCATAACTTCATTGATAAACAATTAACATAATGCCTCAAATGTTTTGCATATAGAGGCACAAATATTCAAGTATTCGTTGCTAATGGGAGAAGTATTGATTGTGAAGAAAAATTCCATAACATTAAACTTAGTATGGGAGACTATAATTTATCAATCCCCATATATGTCATTCCTATTCGAGGAGAAAACGTTGTTCTAGTGGTATAGTGGTTGATAAATTTGAGTATAGTCTCTACAAATTATAATGAATTATTCGTGAGATTTTAATTAGAAGTAATTTGATATAAAATCAAGGGGTCTCCTCTCTCTCTTAGATCATCAACTTGCATATAATGGAAAACTCCTAAAAATGGGTTGTAGTGGAGTTATTGGTAGACTTTATTATATGGAAGTGAAGTAGGAAGACAAAAATATTCCAGTTTAATCAAAATATACCTTGGAAAACCATCATAGAGTCTTCTAAGAAATTCCTAAAGAGATACCTCCATATAGAAAGCATGCAAATCAAATCGAACTCATACTAAGAAGTACACTTACTAATAAAAGAACTTATGGATACCCACGTCAACAAAAGGTGAGATTGACAAAATGGCACAAGACAATTTTTATGTTGGTATTGTTCAACCAAGAAAGAGTTCATTTTTATCCCCAATAGTGTTGGTGAGAAGAAGACATAAACAAATCAACATCAATTATAAATTTCCAATTCCAAGTATGATGAACTATTATATGAGATTCATGGGGAGGCTTACTTCACAAAGTTAGATCTTAAATCAAGATACCACCAAATCAAATTAAGAGAAGAAAACATTCCCAAAACATATTTTAGAACACATGAAGGGAACTATGAGTTCTTGGCCATGCCTTTTAGATTGACTAATGCTCCTTCTACTTTTCAAAGCTTTATGGACACAATTTTTCAACCCCATATTAGAAATTTTTTGTTGGTTATCATTCATGATATAATTATCTATATCAAATCATGGGAAACCACATTAAACATGTTGATAAATTCCTACAACTTCTTGAGAACAATCAAATGTATGTAAAAATTTCCAAATGTGCTTATGGGAAATAAGAAGTAGATTATTTGGGTCATATTGTTTGACAAGAAGTGGTCAAGGTTGACCCTCAAAAGATTAAATATATCAAAAAATGGCCCATTCCTATGAACAACGAAGGTGTTAGAGTGTTTTTGGATATTACAAAATATTATAGAAAATTTGTAAATAATTATGAACTTGTTGCAAGCCCAATCATATCTCTCTTGAAGAAATATTATTTTATATGGAATGAAGAGGATACCTTTGCATCCTCATAGTTAAAGAATTCTATGAATTCTACACCAGCATTGGCAACATCTAATTTTGGTAAAACATCCATAAACAAATGTGAAGCATTAAGACAAGGTATTGGAGCAATATTAATGCAAGAGGGGAGACCATTGGATTTTCAAAGTTAAAAACTCAAGGTAAACAACTTTGTGAAATCTACTTATGAAAAGTAAATGTCAACAACTTTACATGTAATAAAAAAATGATGACAATATCTCACTAGGAGGCATTTTAAAGTCAAGACAAACCATGATAACCTAAAGTACTTTTTGGAGCAAAGGTTGTCATCAGAAGAGCAACAAAAATGGGTAATTAAAATGAAAGGGTTTGATTTTGAAATAATATTCAAAAAAGGAAAGGAGAATGTGGGAGTAGATTCTCTTTCTAGATTAAAAGAAGCATCTAGTTTATATTCCACTACATCTTCCATTCTGGTGTGGTTGGAAGGAGTTGGCCATGAATGACAAGAAAAAAATATTACTAGATAGAAAACTATGTCTAAAAGAAGGGAATAACTATATGGAACATTAGAATTGGAAGAGAGATATCCTTTGGTACAAGGATAGAATATTTTTATGCCCTCAAGCGAAGTTGAAACAAAATATATTAAGGAAGTCTCATAACTCTTTCATGGTAAGACATTTATGGTTTCTTAAAGTATATCAAAGGATCGAAAAAAAAAATTGGGGGGAAGGAATGAAGAAATATATTCAAAAATTTGTAAGAGCATTTCAGGTGTGCCAAAGAAATAAAGGAGAGATAGTCAAGAATCTAGGGTCACTTCAACCTTTTCACATAGCTAATCAAATAAGGGGAGAGATATCAATGGAATTCATTACAAGTTTACCGAAATCAAAAGGTAAGGATGCCATTTTTGTGGTCATGGATAGACTTACAAAATATGCACATTTTTGTGGAATTCAAAGTACATATACTACAAGCTAAGTAGTAGAAGTGTTCCTAAAGGAAATTCATCATCTTCATGGATTTCCTAAAGTAATATCAAGTGACAAAGATCCAAATTCATAGGAAATTTTTGGAAAGAATTATGGAAGATAAGGGGAACAACACCAACCATGAATTTAGCATATCGTTCACAGAAAAATGGTTTAACAGAAATTAACTAAATGCTTAGAGGGTTACCTTCATTTTTATTCTTCAGAAAATAAATCTAAATGAGTCAAGTGGCATCCTATAATAAATTGGTGCTATAATACCACCTATGACACAACTAATAGGTTGTCTTCATTTGAAGCTCTTTATGGATATTTGGCTCCTGGTATCTTGTCCTTTTGTAGGACCATTCCAAAGTACATGTAGTAGACTCACATATGGAAAAGATTAAATAAACTTTACAAAATCTTAAATAAAACCTTCAAGTGGCCCATAATTGGATGAAGAAACAAGCATACAAAGAGAAATAAATTTGAGGTGGGGGATTCCGTATTTTTGAGGCTCCAACTTTATAAGCAATCTAATCTCAAACAAAAGAAGAATAAAAAAAAAGATCCAAAATTTTATGGATCTTACAAGATTCTTTAGAAGATTGGATAAGTGTCTTATGAGTTATATTTGTGTTCTTCTAACGTTCATAAGGATTTTCGTGTCTCTTGCCTAAAAAAGGTTCTAGGACAAGCTATGTCAATATAAACTGAACTTCCAAAATTAGTGAAAGAAGGAAAGTTGATTCTTGAACTAGGAAAAGTTATAGATCAATGCTATTTTTCTCTTTGGAACAAAACCATTATGGAGTACCTAATCAAATGGGAGAATATGCCTCCAGAAGAAGAAACATGGGAAGATGAGCAATTTATGAAGAAACACCCTCAATTACAAGCTTTGAAGGAAAATATTTCTTAAAGAAGGGGGATATGTTAGGTCGTAACCCTTATTCATTATTAGTATAATAGTTACAGTTAGGTTAGCCTAGATTGTAGGATACATAATTCCCACTCTATCTCCTATTTATAATAAAGGAGATTCATTTGAATGAAAATCTTGTCTTGTGCATTTGATATATTGTAGAAAGAGGTTTCCCCCTCAAAGATACTACTTATTCATTGACTCTCTATTTTTGTCAATGCGTGGAATTACTTATTCTTTTTATTTTTATTTTATCTAGGGTATTTGATACGTAAATATTTATGAGAGGTTCGTATATGCATGTGAGAAGTACTTGAATAATGATGAACATCCTTAATATTTGTCTAGAATTATTCATGTTGAGTTTAAAAAAAATATGAATCTACAAATTATAGTGATGTTCCATCTAATTTTTATGGTTTTATCACATGTTGTACATATGAATGACAAAATTCCTAGTGAACCCCTAGGTTAGCTCAAGAAACCTTGAGGAAGAAACCCAATTCAGGAATTTAAAGACAATAAACCCTAGGCTACTTGTAATAAACAAAATGAAAGGGAAATTTTAAATTAGAGATGGCTAGAATATCTAAGGAAGCCCTAGTGTCTCTATTGCGCATGGAGTCTAAAATAATTCCTTAGATTTCCTTTTCCCTTTTGTTGTTGAAATCCCAAAAACCTCCTAAGGAAAGATTGGATAGCATCAAGCTTGGGAACTTGGACCAAAAAACTTATAGAGGGCTACACTGTTTCTAGATCTAGCCCATGCATTACAAATTYGATTAATTGAAGTAACAATCAAAACTAAAAAATTAAAATCCTATGATATCTAAATTTAATACTTAAACCCTAGCTTTAATAATCGATAAAGCAACAAGATAGATGTTATTCATACCTTACTTTATTTTATTCACCTTGGAATACCCTTCTCTTCCATAAGTTTTATATTCCAATATCCTTCTAAATACACCCTAGAGAAATATACATAAAAATCTATAGAAAAATACACACCAAAATAGAGAAAATAGGCCTTATTATTCCATTTCTAACCATACAAAATGATACATAGAAAACATGAGCTACAATAACACCATGTGCTCATACCATGGGATATAATAAAATCATGAGCTAATACCATGTGCTAGAGTAAAACTGTGGGAGAACACCATGGAAGGTTACGAAAAAACCATCAAAACAGGGCACCCTTCTCAAAGTGAGTGAAATCTTCAACAAACCCTCATACATGTGAGTCAAAGGAAGAGAGAGAAAGTGTTCCCTCCTTTAATTGAGCAAGTCTTCAAATTCATTCACACGTGTGGGTCAAAGGAGGCCCCAAAACAAGGGTGCTCCCCTAACTAACCCATAATATCATGTAAACACCTGTGAGAATTGGTCCTAAAAGTGAGGTGCACCCTTTTTAGAAGATTCTAGAAGCTTCCCATGTGTGTAGGAGAGAGAAAATGTACCTTAGAGAGTAGATTTCACATATGCCAAGTGGATATATCCCATGTGGCTCATATAATGCTCCATATTCTGACAAGTGTACAACTTGATGATGTGGACACCTTGGTGATGATGTGACATCCTAGTCATCATCCACTGTGTTGTCATAGATCCCAATGTAATGACATAGATCCTAAGAAATTTTTTCATGAATCCCAATGTGAGTAGATGTGGCTAAAGGTACATGGATCTCAAGGTAGTCACATAGATCTGGAGGCAGTGACATAGATCTTGAGGCATAGTGCATGGATTCCAATGTGGGGCACCCGCCTATAATGATGCATTAAGCATCAAACAAGTCATTAGGTAATAAACATCTAGTAATATCCTCTAACAACAACTTAAGACAGGTGAATTTTATAAATTTCCTAAGATTACCATGGTGGGACAACGTCTACCCATATTACATGTGTCTATGCTTAGAAAAAAAGGTATTTCCTAAGAAATTTAGTTAAATATTGGTGAATTTGATGAATAATTGATGGAAAAAGGTAGGAAAACTTTAAATTTTGACCCTCAAAGTCATTTTTAATGGTATATGAGGTTTTTTGTTGGTCCAACTAGCCCTTTTGAGCTCAAAATATTCATTTTTTGCACTTGTAAGCCTTTTAAGAGTGAGTTTGGCTTAGAATTACCACCTTGACACCCTTTTATTTTCTTTGATTTTTCTTAGTCCTTTTTCTTTAGATATGCATATTTAGCATAGGACCTTGGGGATGGGACTTTTTTAATGAGGTGGCATAGCTCTAGCCTTAGTATATATATATTTTTAACATTTATGCTCTTCACCTCTAGCCTTTTTGGCTTAATTTTTCACTTTGGCTTACATTTTTCTTCATCTAGACCTTGTTGAATGATATTTGATAAATCAAATATAAGCATGGATAATATTTATTTTATGAATGGGATGGTAGTGAAGGGGGATGATGAAAAGTGTTAGACATAGTTAGGATATGGACATGATATTTAACCATATCACTAGTAGTACATCTAATCCTAACTCAAGACATCATTTATCTAAGGACAACATGTCCCTCCTGTTGATGTTATGGTAGCTACGAGAGGTATTAACCTCCATGTGTAACCTTTGATGAGACTGGAATATTTCAGGAAGTTAGAGAAACCGTAAACGATTGGATAAGAACCCTATAAGACAAGTAATCTCAAGAGAAAATCTAATATTAAGTTATTATCCTCCAGGAAGAGAAGTCGGCCCAGTTAGGTGACTTGAAGCACAATAAATAGAGGGCACTTGAGCTCATTTGGACACACTAACTTTCACGAGTTCATAAGGACTAGTTGTGCACATGACTGGAGGAGACCTATAGTTGCTGTAGTGGTAACTTGGTCTTTGGATTATGGTTTTGTTTTCTCTACTTGGTGTACTATCTTTGGAGAGACGAACGATATCTTGGTTAGCAATCTTTTCTAGTGTTTGCTTCCATAATTATTCTAGCTATCAAGGTTAAAGTGCTCGGGGGTGGCCTTGTGCCTATGGTTGAGTGAAAATATAATGATATTATATATGGTGAAACAATCACACCTATTATTTTAATAGGTTATGGGCCCACACTATCTTTGGATAGTCTAACCACTGGAAGGTAGATTGGGAGAATTCGATTAGTTGCAGTTGCAGTCAGAGTTTTGTTGCAGCAAAAAAACCCTAACCCTCTTGTTGAGGCACCTTAAGTGAAGTGCTTGACCTAATTCCTAGATAGCCTAGTGTTCCCTAGCCTAGCGCACCCGCTAGTACTCTCAGAAAGCCAAGGCGTCAAGTTTGAGTTCTTGGTCAAAGTAAAAGGTTGACAAAGTCAAAGTCAAATTCAATGCAGTCATGACTTACTCTATGAAGTCAGAAAAAAAGTTATAAGGGGCTTCAAACTTTAGAGTATGGAAGACAAGGATTGACCTCATCCTTGCCAAGAATAAAGTTCTAGATATCATGAAAGGCAATATCATGGAACCACAATTTGAAGCAGGAAAAGAGAAGGAACCTCAAAACGTTGCAGCACCAGAGAAGTTCAAGGATAATGGCATTAATGCTATGAGTATCATAGTGGACTATGTCAAGGATCACTTGATACCCTACATTTCTCATCTTGACTCATCTAAGAAGATGTGTGATGCCCTAACTAACATTTTCTCAGTCAGAAATATTGGACAAGTGATGAGTCTGAAGAATGAACTCCGTGACACAAAGATGACAAAGGATGAAATCATAGCTTCATAGTGAATATTTATTAGTTGATAGATCAATTACAAGCTATTGAAGAAGCCATCCCAGGAAAGGTATTTGTGAACATATCACTCAATGGTATTTCTAGATCATGGGATGCATTTGTTGCAAGCATGAATACAAGGAAAGAGTTCCCAACATTAGAAGAACTTTGGACCTGTTGTGCACAAGAAGAGACAAGGTTAAACTCCAAGGGAAAACCTCGGAAGGAAGAAGATGCTCAATCCTTTGCAACAAAGTTTAAAATACATGGAGGTAAGAAAAGATCTGATTCAAGAAAGAAGTTCAAGAGAGATATGTCAAAGGTACAATGCTTTGACACCTCATAAAGTGGAGCTTGGAGACAAGAACTCATATGCAGTCAAGGGAATTGGACAAGCTAGTATCAAGATGGAATCAACTAACTCTATCCATCTTAGTAATGTTTTATATGTTCATGGTTTGAAAAAAAATTTAGTATCTATTTCTTGCTTGGAAGAGAAGGAGATAGAGTAGCTTTTGTAGATAGAAAATTTATTGTATGGTATAAATATTCAAATATAGAAGACACTAGATTCATTGGAATTTGTGAAGGAAGATTGTATAAACTCCTAGGTCAGAATACTCAAGATCTAGTACATGATGAAATCAAATCTAGTGAGTTATGGAATAGAAGGTATGCTCACCTTCATTATCAATCCTTGCCATCCCTAAAACAAATGGTTGTAGGCATACCATAATTACAATCAATACATGAAGGTGTGTGCAGAGGATGTGCACTTGGGAAGAATATTAAGAAACCATTCCCAAGCAGTGAGAATAGATCCAAAGGGATATTAGACCTAATACATTCATATGTATGTGGTCCTATGCTAATGAAGTCTCTAGGAGGATCTCTTTACTGTGTGACATTCATATATGAATTCTCAAGAAAGACATGGTTGTATCCATTAAACACTAAGTATGAAGTATTTAGCAAACTCCAAGAATTCAAAGTTGAAGTAGAGAACCTAACAGATAAGAAGATCAATACAATAAGATATGACAATGGAGGAGAATACACATCCAAGGAGCTCGTTACCTTTTGTAAAGAATTTGGGATTAGGAGGGAGCTTATTGTCCCTCATAATCCTCAACATAATGGTGCCGCTGAAAGGAAGAATAGAACTATTGAAGAATTAGTTAAGGCAATGATGAATCACCATAATTTATCCATGTTCCTATGGGGAGAAGCATCTATGACAACTATTTATATTCAGAATAGAAGTCCACATAAAATATTGAAGAACATGACTCCAGAAGAAGCCTTCTCCAGAAAGAAGCCAAGTGTTGAACACTTGAGAATATTTGGATGCCCCGTCTATATTGATGTTCCCAAGGATAAGAGAAAGAAGTTGTAACCTTTGGGAAAGAAAGGTATATTCGTTGGATATAGTGAATCATCAAAAGAATATAGACTTTATGTTCTAGGTCAACATAAGGTTGAAATCAACAGAGACATAAATTTTGATGAAAGGATTGCATTTAAGAAGTCTATAGAAGACTCCATATACTCCAACAAAGAAGAGGAACATGAAGATACCAAATAATAAAGTACATGTTCTCCATAACACCCCAGTGAAGAAAAAAAACCACCACATGAACATGTGGAACCAATTATTGCACCTAAGACTAGAAAGAGACCAACATGGTTTGAATCCACCTTGCAAGAAGTAGAAAAGCATAAATCTCCCAGTGGCACCTTCAGACAAAGTAAGAAACCCAAGAGGTTCTCTAGTTATGCAACGATCATGAAAATTATTATCAATGCAAAACCTTCCACCTTTGAGGAAGAAGTCAACCAGAAAGAATGGAATGAGGCCATGATGGAAGAATACCAATCTATTATGAAAAATGATGTATGGGAAAATTTTCCTAGACCTAAAGATAAGTATGTAGTCATTTCAAAATGGGTTTATAAGATAAAGCATGTTGTAGATGGAAGTATTGAAAAATACAAGATGATATTTGTGGCTAGAGGATTCTCTCAGCAGGAGGGAGAAGATTATGATGAGACATTTTCTCTCGTTTCCAGATATACATCTATTAGAGCCCTCATATCTCTAGTAGCATCAATGGTTTGGAGTTTACATAACATGGATGTAAAGACCGCCTTTCTCAATGAAGTGATTGAGGAAAAAGTATACATAGAGAAACCTCAAGGTTTTGAGGTACACCCAAGAGAAAACCATGTATGCAGATTGAAGAAGGCCTTGTATGGACTCAAGCAAGATTTAAGAGCTTGGTATGCACGTATTGATAGCTACTTGACAAGAGTTGGATTTTCCAAGATTCATGCCGATCCAAATCTCTATTACAAATTTGTGAATAATGCACCTGTAATTCTACTGTTATATATTGATGATTTATTCCTAACAAGTGTAGAGCCTCTCATTATTCATTGTAAGAAGGAGCTATCCACATAATTTGATATGAATCGGGATCTTGGTCTCATGCACTACTACTTGGGATTAGAAGTATGGTAGAAGTGTGGTGAAGCATGCCTAGGACAAGGGAAGTATGTTGTAAATATCCTTCAGAATTTTGGGATGATGGATTGCAAATCCATGGAAACTCCCATGGTAACATATTTGAGGAAGTTGAGAGACTCTGATTCTAATCTAGTAGACTCATCCCTGTATCAACAGTTGATTGGCTCCTTGATATATTTGGTGAATACTAGGCTGAACATTTGCTTTGGTGTGAACATGTTGAACCAGTTCCAGGTGGAATCTAGACAAGTGCATTGGATAACTGCAAAGCATATCTTGAGATATCTTCGTGGGACGATAACTTATGGTTTGAGATATGCCTCAAACAATGATGTACAACTGCATGGATTTACTGATTCAGATTGGGCATGGAGTGTAGATTATAGAAATAGTACTTATGGTATGTGTTTCAGTTTGGGATCTACTATGATATCATGGGCTAGTAGGAAACAAAAGTTCGTTGGACTTAGCACTACAGAAACATAGTATATTGTAGCTTATGATTCTTGTGCAGAAGCAGCGTGGCTTCATAAGATGGTTTCTGGACTGTTTGATTAGGTGTTGGATTCGACCGTGATATATTTTGATAATCATAGTTGTGTGAATCTCTCATAGAACCAAGTGTTCCATGATAGGTGAAAGAACATTGAGATCAAGTACTATTTTCTTTGTGATAAAGCAAAGAGGGGAAAAGTGGTTCTCCAGTATATCTCCACTGATGATCAAAGTGTAGATATTTTGACGAAGCCTTTGTCCAAGATAAAGTTTTCATACTTGAGGGACAAGTTGGGAATAGTGGAGATTACTCCCTTGGTTGAAAGGGAGGATATGAATTCCTTGGTTGGGAGGGAGCACTGATATGTGGCATCATGGATTTTCAGTGAGCTATGGATCTGTATCATGCTAGTATAGCTTAGATATGGCCATACAGCTTAGAAATGATGCTTGCATCATGCTAGATATGGTCATGCTAGTACAACTCAGATATGATACAGATGGTTGGATTTGTTGATACAGTGGCCCAAGGAGCATTGTGCTAGTACAACTTAGAGGTGAACATACAACTTAGATATGATGTATTGACATCATACTAGTTATGTTCATGCTAGTACAACTTAGAGAGGATGTTGGTGAGTCGTATCATGCTTGATATGGCCATGCGAGTACAACTTAGATATGGCATACAACTTAGATATGATGTATTGACATCATGCTAGATATGCCATGCTAGTACGACTTAGAGATGACCATACAACTTAGAGATGATGCAGGGGGGTTGTGTCATGCTAGTTATGATCATGCAAGTAAAAATTAGATGTGGCATACAACTTAGATATAATGCATTGGCATCATGCTAGATATGTCATGCTAGTATGGCTTAGAGATGATCATACAACTTAGAGATGGCACACTAAGGCACTGATCTACATCATGTGAGTAAAACTTAGAGTTGAAATACAACTTAGATATGATGCATTGGCACCATGCTATTACTACTTAGAGATGATGTATATGATACTGCAAATCACGTTGATACAACTTATATATGATGCATTCACATCATTCTAGTACGACTTAGAGGTGATGTATTGGATGACATTGTTGATGCAGAATGATATCGGATGATATGATTTGACTTCTATGGATACTGTGTGTCTCTGGATAATAGTTGTATGTTGTTGTGGTGGATGTGCTCCACCAGTAGTGACTGTGTGTCATTGTTAGTAGTTGTATACTACTAGGAGTGGTTGTGTACCATTAGACAATAATTGTGTACTACTATGTATAGACAAAATTGTGTTCTATTGGATGGAATTTTATCTAATTTCCATGGAGACCATCACTARTGTTGGAGATGATTTACAACTAGATGGATAGTGATGATGGTGCTTGTGATTTGATCCATGTGATCACGAGATAGCCTGTGTGGCTATGATGATGCTACCAACAAAATGGTATGTTTGTGGTCAATACCATTTCCAATAATACCTCCCTATATAKGATGAAGTGTTGATGTTATGGTAGCTGTGGGAGGTATTAACATCCACGTGTAACCTTTGACGAGAATAGAATATTYCGGGAAGCTAGAGAAACCCTAAACAGTTGGATAAGAACCCTAGAAGACAAGTTGGCTCAAGAGAAAATATAATATTAAGTTTGTAGCCTCTAGGAAGAGAAGTCAACCCARTTAGGTGACTTGAAGCACTATAAATAGAGGGTGCTTGAGCTCATTTSGACACACTCACTCTCTCATGACTTCATAAGGACTAGTGGTGCCCATGACTGGAGGATAGTTGCAACTATTGCAGTGGTGACTTGGTCTTTGGGTTATGGTTTTGGTTTATCTACTTGGTGTGCTAGCTTTAATGGAGAGAGGTACGCTATCTTGGTTGGATATCTATTCTAGTGTTTTCTTCCGGAATTATTCTAGCTTTCAAGGTTAAGGTGCTCGAGGGTGGCTTTGTGCCTATGGTTGGGTGACAATATAGTGATATTATCTGTGGTGAAATGAGCACAACTATTATTTTAACACCCCCATGGTAAAAATGAGACAAAATAATAAAATTATTAGTGTTGATAATTTTTATAAGATATAACCCATATTAATTACCTTCATGACAGGTTAGAAACAATCACACCACTTCTAAGAAGGAAACCRTCACATGAAATCATAACACGCCAATTGAAAGATGAAGCATGAAGTACCATGATTGAAAGCACATATCATGTGAAGTGTAAAGAATATGATTTTTTATACCATGGTAGAGATATCTGAAGGAGCTCATGGATGATGCCAGGTTGGAATGACTAGAAGATTAGGTTGGAATTGGAAGATATGAGAAGGAGAGCTCATCCAAGAAGAATCATTGCACCTTTGAGAGGGTGCTCTCGAAGTAGTTTCCATTAAGGGAGAAACAAGAGGCATCCATACAAATGGGTGAGGAATAAATTGTGAACCTAAAAGATCAGGAAAAATATGTTTAAATTTTACACAACATAGATTGAGACATGTGTGAAATATTATTTCATGCATTGGCGAGTTCATTACCACCTCAAACCCTAAAAAATGAAGGACATGTTAAGAAGCAAAAGATCATAGTTCTTATTTATCCAGGTGGTACCCATAAATTCATTGATAAACTACTTTATACCTTTCTTTTGTTCACTTTTTCCATTTGAAGTTGGGATCAACACCAATAACTGGGTAAAACAAATAACACTTTGGGTGCTTTTAAATTTTGCACGGGACAAGGGTACAAATAATATACAAGTGTTTGGTGATTCTAAACTAGTAGTGGATTGGTAAAAAGGGAGAGCACAGTTGGTCAACTTATCTTTGTTATCATGGATACACAAAATTAGAGAGTTACATGAAGCATTTGACTATATTACTATAGAGCATGTTTATCGGGAGTTCAATCGTAAAATTGATGTACTTTCCAATGAGGTTTTAGCTTTACATGAAGGGATGTTGGTTTTCAAATAATTTTGAGGAGAAAAGGCCTTCCCATAAGTGCAGGTCCCTCTCTTATGAATGCTGATTGACATGATCAATTTTGGTGTGGAGGAAAATCTTGGAGTGGCCTTGGTCTGTTTTGTTTTAATAGATAATGCTTCATTTCTGATGAGCTTCCTTGATGTGTTGTTAGCTCTTTTGTTTAGCCTAATCTGATAAAGAATAAATGTAATTTTGTTTTATGTAACATCCTGCTCTTGCGCGCACATGATTTGACTTATTCTTTGAGGACACTTGCGTGCAAGTGATCTGGTTTAGTATATGGTTGTATGTTTCACTTATGGATTTTGATGATGATGTGGTTGGATTATGATGTTATGTATTTGATATCTATGTGTAGACAGGTTCTATTACGTGTTTCTCCTGAGTGTGCAAGGCACTTGATAGATTGAGGATGTCGATGGCATCAATGGACCTTCTTGGACTCTGGATTGAGTCAGGGAGTGCACTGTATATGGTTTGGGTATTTCTATTTTTGCATATGTGACATATGATCGGGTATATTATGGTGTTATTATGGATCATTGACGATGTTTCATTGATGGATCTAGGCTGACGATTGCTTTCTAATCAGACTCACATAAGGAGTAAAGGGGCCATGAAAAACAACCAAATATTGAGGGAGAGGTGTGGCAGCAACCCTGCCACAACCTACTAGCACTCCCGTCATGGCTCGAATTGTAGGTTTATGATTACCTAGTTATAGAGATCCACGATGTCGTGAGGGAAGATTGAGACAATTTCTCATGAAGATTCTAAGGGGCACGCAATAAGGCGGGATAATTATTTCTTAGAGGCCCTTAGTCTCTCACAAGTTTGCTTGATGGACTATTGACTCCAAGGGTTGGAAAACTACCAAAATTAGTCAAACGAAAGTGGCACCCTTGGAGCACGTCACATAAATAAAACATGAACAAAGGTGAGTGGAACCCTTGGAGCACATAGTGCGTCTTGAAGGGAACGTTGCATAAATAAAACATGAATAAAGGCAAGTGGCACCCTTGGAGAACAGAGTGTGTCTTGAAGGGCACGTCGTGATTTTAATAAAGGCGAGTCAATGAACCTAGGTTCCTAGAAAACATTAAATGTTTTGACATGGCCAGCCTTAAAATAATTATTAAATGAGCAATTTTTATTAATTGTAAAATTCCCTTAAAGATTCTAAGTCTAGTTAAAAATTAAGCCTAAGTCTAAATAGGGTAAGAAGACTAAAAACTAAATAATAAATTAATAAAAGGGGGATGAAGAAAAATCAAGTTAAGAATTAAAAAGGAGAAAGATTTTATCTAAAGATTTAATTATTGATTATGTGCAAGAAATGCTAAATTGGAACTAAGATAAGAAGGGAAATGAATGTAAAAAGAAATGTGGAAGCATAGAAAGGAATCTAGTCTAGTCTAACTAAAAGAAATTCCTAAATTAAACACAACTAAGTTTTAGAAAGGCGTCAATCATTAAAAAGGAAATAGAGGGAATAAAGGGACAACTAGGAGTAATTTTAGGAGCGCTTTTAGGATGGGTGAGGGAATTTAACATTTAATTAAATTAAATAAGTGAATTTATTGGTGCAACTAAGGGAACAGGTGACAAGTGTACGGGGGGAATAATTCATAATTAATTTTTAATAAAACAAACTAAACGTGCAAATGGAAAGTGGTCACTAAGAACAACTCTATAAAAGTAATGGATGAGAAGAGGAATGGATCATGACTGGTATGCATAAAGTTATGCTACCAGAATTTCTTTGACCGATTTTTCTTGTTAGAGTTGGGATACCCAACTCGAAAAGGAGAGTGGTATCTCGACCCTGCGGGGCGAGATGGGAGCTAGATGTTTCTATGATTTTGTTTGCGTGGCCCCCTTGCGGCTTGGGGGGCTAAGGGGGAAGAAGAGTATCCCTAGCGTTGGTTGGGAGGTACTGGTGAGGTCTTCACGGTTAGCAAGTGGGAGACAGGAGGGAGCGAAAGTGCATAATAAAAACTTCAAAATCTTCGCCTCCAGTAATGGTAATCCTAAAATGAGATTGCACTCATTAATTTTCAATTTAAATGTAGTTTAATTCTATTGCATGCGCATTTCTGGGAAATTTTACTCAAGGTTTTATATTTTTTTACTGAGATTTAATTAATCATGTCGTTGCAGTAATCCCGTCCTTGTATTCGTTTCTCCATGAGAAATTATCCCAGCCTTATGCTTTCATAAATGCGTTATTATTTTGTTTTCTCTCTAGAAAAACCCTCGCACTTAATTTTTAATGGATTGTTCCTTTCTTATCTAAATATTTTCTCCCTGGAGAACCCAAGCTCTGAAATTAATTGGATTTTGTCTATGTTGCCTTCCTTCTTTTATATAGTGAATATTCCATTACTACTCAGTGTTTCCACTTCCTTGGCCCGATAGTTTACACTTTATTACACAAAGAATTTATCTGCATTTGCTTGGTGAATCCTCACCTCTTTTCACAATGATTTTCTACTTTTGTACAACGATTTTCTTCATGTTATCTCTACGTTTTTATTTTGCACAGTTTTCCCAACGTGTTTTATCCAGGCGTTTTTGTTCTTGATTCCATCTGCGACTATTTTCTTCAGCGAATACTTCCCAAGGAGTAACCTCGACGTTTTGCAAGTAGGTTCTCTGGGTTTTCCTTTGAGAAGTTAGGCCGGTGTTGGTGCATTCGCCCAACGTCCTTTCATATTGAGTTTCTGAGTTGTTTTACTTAGGATCCTTGCATTGGAGGAGCCAAAGACCTTGTGCCTTCTTCCATTTCCCAGTGCAATGTTTTYGCTCTGCGTTTTTTTTTCTTTATTTCCCCGACCTTCACCTTGCAACATCTGCGATTGGGCCTTGAAGGCACCCTATGTGTTGGGGAAAAACCTCCTTGCGTTGTCTCTACTTATCTCTACGCATCCTTCCTCAGACCCTCCGCCATTATCCTGGAGGCTTTTAGTAGAAACGCTAACAAAGTAAATCCAATGTTCTTCGATGGGAGAATTCAATCCTTGAGTTATTAGTGTGGTTAGCATTTTATACACCCCAAAATTAGAGTCTCCTGGTGTTTCTAATTCCTATGATTCTCTTCTGCATTAGCTCTAAATTCCGCCAAGATCCGCTTTCCTTTTGGATTTATCTTTCCTTGAGTTTCTCCGTGAAATTTTGGAGCCTATATATCTGAGTTTTATCCTGAATCCCCCTCGATGTACAGCCTTCGAAATCACCCAAGAATCTGAGCATTCGTCCTGGCGATTTCACCCGACTTAAATCTGTGTAGGGTAATTAATTTTTCCCTGGGATACCTTCAGTTCTCTACATGTTTGAAGGGTTCCCAGTCCAATGCCTTCAAATCTCTTACCTAGTGTTCCACGTAGGTTACCCTTGCTTAGAATGTTGTTTCCTTTTTCTGTGTTGACTTACCCTACACCCAGCTGGAAATCCCTCCCTTAAACCTCTCTACAGCTAAAATCCTCACTTACACAGGAATGCGTCCAAGCTTAGACTCTGTATTACGGATTGCAAAGTTTGCTCAACACTGTGGGGACCACCCAATTTCGTATTGCGATCTTGGATTGGGGGGGACGAACTGGGTATGATTACAAGATATTGGATTGGGGAGGACAAACTGGGTATGATTACAAGGTCAGGGACCTTCAGGGGCAACGAAACCTTTTATTTACAATGTAATATAAATTGACATGGTGCTAGTGACTTGATTAAAAGGAATATTTTTACAATTGAAACGATTGATCTTACACCTGTACAAATGTTTCCTTAGAGGGATAAGGAGAATATTGTTTTATTGTTAAAATAGAAATTCTTAATAAATAGTATCTAGAATGGATAACTATTTTATCTTTTGTGGTAGATCTTTACAATTAAAATGCTATAGTATATTGAACACTACAGTATATTGGGCACTATTAGTTATTTATCTCATTTATTTTACAATTATAAGTTAGGGTATAATTATAGTGATATTTGAAGTAATGATGTTCTCATTGTACATAAAAATAGTAAGGTATAAAGAAGTGATGGAAATCCCAGACGTAGTATGGTATACCCCTTTAACCTAGATAGATCACCTTTAAGATAGACCTATGAATTACTTAAGGATTGCTTTATGAAGATGCTAGGACTCATGGACATGTAGCTACTTATTTCAGTTTTGGATAGAGTTTAATTACTTTGTGCCTTAAACAATTCAATTTGATTTTAAATTATATTCAGAATTTGGTTACTCACACAACTTGAAAGGAATATGGATTATTGTTTAATTTAGTAAATCGATTAAGCGCGCTCCTTGAAAAGAACATTGATTGTTGTTAACTCATTAGTTATATCAAACACGCGTCGTGGAAACCATGTTGATTCATGATCATTTAGGAATTTATACCTTGTGTGCACAATGGACATGATGTAATAAATTATTGTTAAATATTAAACTTTTTGCACGAAATGAAATTAATGTGACAGATGAATGCATTTATGTGAACGAAATCTTGCGCCATGATTATAACTGATAATTTCTCTCGCGCCTTGGTTTCAATGTGATTTATGATGAGTTATGCATATGATTACTCATGCGTGATGTTTAATTATGGAGTACAATTGATGGATTGATGAATTTGATGAATCGTAGATGTTGACCTATCTAGACAGTTTGGATTGATTATGTTAGTGGGATGTAGACACCTCCTTATTCCTCAGAACAATCACCAGCCCTGAGACCTTAAATGGTTAAAATCAATTGGAACCTGGGCTTGAGCACTGCTTATGTATCTTGGAGGTCCTAACCTTATAGGGTAGGTTTGGGCTGGTAGTATCTTATGTCATTCTTCTGATTATCTTTATGATCATTAAGTTATCATTATGTTATCTCATGTTGTCCTAGTGTTGTCTGATGATTATCGTTATGAGATGAGTTGGGTGAATTATGATTCGTAATGTTTATGCGTCATTATTAATTGTATGAATGCAATGATTATGGGTTGCTTTTTATTTGTGGTAATGCATCGATATGTGTATATTTTTTCATGGTGATGATGTGTCGGCTTGTGTTGTGATTGGTTGTTAATGTGTTAATATTGTTTCGTATATATTGGATGATGTGTCAATGATGTTGCTATTACTTGCGATGTTTTAAATTTCCTAACGCAATTTTTTTTTTACCTATTGTACATTGATTTTGTTGTCGTAACGTCAGGGGATATTACATATGGTATCAGAGTGGGTTCAACCCTACGATTGTGAATCGTCATGCCTTCCATTGTATTAAACCCTTGATTAAAAACTTAGCGCTCATTAAAAATTTTAACCTGTCCATACGGTAATCCTGGTTAGAGGACATCGTGGAGGTAGATGACATGGTACTAAGGGAGGAGGTGTGACACCTCTAGTATCACCCATGCCAGAGGGGTCCAACCCCCAAAGAGAAGAACAAGTCTTGAGTATGAGCGAATTGTCATGCGAGATGCGATTGGTCTGACGAGGTCTTTTCAGAGGATGTCAGAGGCCTTGATTCACCGTATGGATAGAGATGAGGCCGGGGTGCCTGTACCCCCTGAGGGTCCACAATGCACCCCAACTAGTACTGGTAGCATTCACCAAGAATTCAAGAAGGTCAAGTTTCCTGAGTTATTGGGTGCCACAGACGGCGTAGCCGCCGAGGCATGGTTGGAGAACATGGTGATGTGCTTTGCACTTTGTGACTACACCTCCAACATGAAGGTTTGCATGGAGGTATTTCAGCTGAAGGGGAGCACTCTTCTATGGTGGAAGACACTCCTGCCACAACTGAACATGGTCGTCGAAGATGTGTCATGGGATATGTTCAAGGAGCAGTTCTGGGAGAGGTATTTGTCTGAGGAATTCATTAAGCGTCAGCTCAATGAGTTCAATGTCTTATGACAGGGCGGTCGTATGGTGCCCTAGTATGAGGCCCAATTCTTGGAGCTTCTTAGGTATGCTCCACATATGAGCACAAATATGTTGAAGTTCAACGAGTTTGTGATGTCATTAAACATCAACATTCGTGTGAAAGTGAGGATCCTAATGCCTCAGATGCTGCACGATGCGCTCTAGAAGGCCCTCATAGCTAAGGAAGAGATGATCAACGGGGGTCAAGGCAAGAATCCTACAATACCGACAGGATGAATGAAGTTTGGTGCGGAGCAGCATTAGATACCAGCCTGGCATGCATCAAGGTATCAAGATACGTTGTGAGTATCCATGTTCACGACACCCCGACGAATGACTCCTCAATGAGGAACACCCTACAGAGGATCGTCACATCAGTAATCGCATCATCCACAACAACGATTGTTTAGGCCTATTCAAGACTAGTTTAGCTACATGGAAATGGCTTCGGGAACCAAGCGAAAGGTTGGAGGAAAGGTTACAGACTGTAGCCTTAAATTGAGAGATTTTGTCACAAAGGCCAACCTGTATATCACGATCTTAGGACTAGTTGGAATCGCATGATGTGATACTCAACTGTAAGACGAAACGATTAAGTTTGATCGATGACAAGGGACAGAGATGAGTAATTGTAGGAAGAAACTAGGGAGTTTCCCTAAGGTTCATCTCTTCCCTACAACTACGAAAGAGTATGCGCAAAGGATGCAAGCTATATGCAATCTTAGCGCTAAATGTCAAGGGTGTGGCAGAAAGAATAGAAAACCTTCCGATCGCACGAGAGTTTGCAGACGTTTTTTCAGAAGAGTTACCAGGTTTGCCGCCCGAAAGAGAGTTGGAATTTACCATCGACTTAAAACCTAGAACTGAACCATTAGCAAGAACTCCTTATCGGATGTCGACCCATGAGTTACAGGAGTTGAAAATGCAAGTGAAAGAGTTGTTGGACCTAAGAATTATACGTCCAAGTGTGTCACCTTGTTGTGCGACTGTTATTTTCATACGGAAGAAGGATGGGTCATGGAGACTCTGCATTGACTACCGTCAATTGAACAAGGCAACGATCAAGAACTAGTATTCATTGCCAAGAATAGATGATTTGTTTGATCAAATGAAGGGTGTGATGGTGGACTTGAGATCAGGATACCACCAGTTACATATCAAAGATGAAGACATTCCTAAGACCACATTCAAGATGAGGTTTGGACATTACGAGTTTCCCGTTTTACCGTTTGGACTAACAAATGCCCCAGGGGTATTCATGAGTTTGATGAATGGGGTGTTCCATGAATACTTGGACAAGTTTTTTCAATTGACGACATCATGATATATTCTCAGACGACGGAATAAAATGATGAACATTTGTTCTTGGTACTACAGTGCTTACGAGAGAATAAATTATATGGGAAGTTGTCGAAATTATCTTTTTATCAATCAAGGATTCATTATTTAGAGCATGCTATCTCCAACGAAGGTATCATTGTGGATCCAACGAAGGTAGAGGATATTATGGAATGGCCTACGACAACGAACGTACCCAAAGTACGTATCTTCACGGGTTTAGCAGGATATTATCGACGGTTCGTCGAAGGTTTTTCAATGATAGAAAATCCGATTACAAAATTGAAAAAGAAAAACAAGAAGTTTGTATGGACCAAGAAATGCGCGGAAGCATTTTGAAGGCTCAAGGAGCTGTCGATGACGGTGTTGATACTAAAAGTCCCTGACCTAGACGAAGAATTCTTGGTATGCACACACACATCCAAGGAAGGCTTAGGCAGAGTCTTGATGCAAGACGATCGAGTGATTGCCTACATCTCTAGGAAACTAAGAAAGAATGAGGAAAACTACATGACGCACGATTTGGAGTTGTTGGCCATTGTGTGTTCCTTGAGTATGGAGACACTACCTAATTGGACAAAAATTCGAACTAAAAACGGACCATTGTGGTTTGCAACACATATTTACACAAAGTAACTTGAGTGCGCAATAAAGGCATTGGTCAAAACTGCTTAGCGAGTACGATTTGAGATTACCTACATAAAAGGAACAATGAACAAAGTGGAAGATGCATTGAGTTAGAGACCATGCATATTTTTGGTGATACCTATTCAGACGAATCTTTGTGAAATGATTCTAACTATACATCGTGACGATGAATAATATAAAGAGGTTAAGGAAAATATTGGACAAGACACCATGTTGGTACCAAAATTTGTGGGATTTACTATGGAAAATGACAGATTAATGAGATATAATAATCGGATTTACGTACCACCTAACGATGAGTTGAGAAATTTGATCTTAAAAGAAGCTCATAGAACAATGTACATGGCTCAACCAAGACTCACAAAGATGAGGGAAGACCTTAAATCCTTATTCTTCTAGAAAGGAATGAAGGAAAACATAGTCAACTACCTGGCAAGATTTCTATAATTTCAGTAGGTGAAGGCTGGACATAGACATCTGGTAGGATTACTATAGCCCCACACTATTTTAGAATCGAAATGAGAGGTCATTTCGATGGACTTCATTTTGGGATTTTCGCTGACGGCAAGGAAGAACGACTCAATTTCCGTGGTAGTTGACACTCTGACGAAGAGTGCCTAGTTATCCATGTGCGTATGACGTATCAGGCACTAGACATAGCTATAATTTTTATCGGCGATATTGTGAGATTGTATGGCGTGCCTAAGAGGGTCATATCCCATCAAGGATCATTGTTTACAAGACAATTTTGGACTAGTTTCCAAGAGGCCTTGGGAACCCAACTTAACTTTAGTACAACTTATCACCCTGAGACAGGTGGGCTCACAGAAGGAATGAACCAAATTTTGGAAGCTATGTTGTGTACGTATGTGTTGGACCAACAGAAATGTTGGGAAGAGTTATTTCCACTGGTAGAGTTGCGTACAACAACAAATATCAAGGTACTGTTAAGATGGATCCATGTGAGTTTCTCTATGGAAACCATGTCGGACGCCATTGAGCTGGGATTGACTTGAGGGTAGGGTCCCGGTGGGACCAAAAATGATCCAAGAATGGAAGAACAAATTAAAACGATAAGACAAAGGATTAAAGTAGCGCAAGATTGGCAAAATAGTTATGTTGATGCGTATCACGTTGACGACAACTATGAAGTTGGCAACCAAGTTTTTCTTGCGGGTAAAATCGCACTAGAGTTCGAATAAGTTCGAAAAGGGTGATAAAATCTCTCCTAGGTTTGTGGGGCCTTTCGAAGTTGTAGAAAGGAGGGGACCCGTGGCCTATCGACTGGCCTTGCCTTATTCTTGGAGGCATATGCACGATGTTTATCTTGTATCTATTATGCGAYTGTATGTTAGTGATCCTACACATGAGATTGACATGGGTTCCTTGCAGTGTCAGACAAGGGTGCGTTCACGGTAGAGCCAATTCGCATTCTAGACCATCGCATTCGACAACTACATCATCGAACAGTCGATCTGGTCAAGGTCTAGTGGAACAATTATAGTCCACACTTGGCTACCTGGGAGGACGCATATAATATGCGCCAGTTGTTTCCATTTTTTTTTTGTTAGCTAGACATTTAGATCTTGTCAAATGATTTATTTACTACATTTATATACTTTGAAACTTCAGGATGAAGTTTAAAATAAGAGGGGGTGTATGTAACATCCCGCTCTTGCAAGCACATGATTTGAATTATTCTTTGAGGACACTTGCGTGCAAGTGATCCGATTTAGTATATGGTTGTATGTTTCGCTTATGGATTCTGATGATGATGTGGTTGGATTATGATGTTATGTATTTGATATCTATGTGTAGACATGTGTTATTGACAGGTTTCTCTTGAGTGTGAAGGGCACTTGACATATTGAGGATGTCGATGGCATCAATCGACCTCCTTGAAATTTAGATCGAATCAGGGAGTGGACTGTATATGGTTTGAGTATTTCTATTTTTTCATATGTGACATATGATTGGGTATATTATGATGTTGTTATGGATCATTGATAGTGTTTCGTTGATGGATACAGGATGGCGATTGCTTACTAATCAGACTCACATAAGGAGTAAAGGGGCCATGCACAACAACTGGATATTAAGGGAGAGGTGAGGCATCATTCTTGCCACAACCTACTAGCACTCTCGCCGTAGCTCAAATTGTAGGTTAACGATTACCTAGTTCGAGAGATCCATGATGTCGTGAGGGCAGACTAAGACAATCACTCATGAATATTCTAAGGGGCGCATAATAAAGCGGGGTCCTTATTCCTTAGAGGCCCTTAGTCTCTCACAAGGTCATCTGATGGAGTATTGACTCCAAGGGTTGGACAACTACCAAAATAAGTCAAAGGCGAGTGGCACCCTTAGAGAACGTAGTGCGTCTTGAAGGGCACATCGCATAAATAAAACATGAACAAAGGAGAGTGGAACCCTTGGAGCACGTAGTGCATCTTGAAGGGCACGTCACATAAATAAAAAAAGAATAAAGGCAAGTGGCACCCTTGGAGCACGGAGTGCGTCTTGAAGGGAACATCTTGATTTTAATAAATGTGAGTCAATGAACCTAGGTGCCTAGAAAACATTAATTGTTTTGAAATGGC
>JASDQU010107882.1:19134-35423 GCA_032191745.1 Picea mariana | reverse complement strand
ATATTTTGTCAACCACCATAACAACCATATATATAAATATAAAAATATCAATAAATTTATCAATACAATCATGTTATGAGGAGAAAAAATTTAGATAATATTTTAAACCTCCACAACACTTGAACCCTGTTGGATACACATTTTAAATTCAAAAGACAATTGATGTTAGAAAGTTTCAATTTTATGAAACTTTCTACTCTGCTCAATAGTCATTTGTTTAGATATATATCAGATAGTTGGCTTAGGTTGATGGATTGTTGTTTTTCATTGATGTCAACCATTGGAGAGTGATATTGTAGATTGATGTCAACCATTGGAGAGTGATATTGTAGATTGATGTCAACCCTTGGAGAAAGTTTGGTAGTGAATTCTGGTAGCACAAAGGTTTGGGTAATGGACCCAAGGTTGTTTAATGTATAATGGTATGAGTTTTAATATATTTTAAGGTAGGATTATTCTATATGAATAGTACATGTCATTTCATTTCCATTGGTATGTGGAATGCCACATAACTCCTCACGATTAGAGAGTTATGGCCATGAAAAGTTGGAGAACCCAGGTTTGGGTAATGGACCCAAGTTTGTTTGATGGATAATGGTATGAGTTTTGATATATTTGAAGTAAATACTATTATATATGGATATTACATGTCATTCCATTTCCAGTGGTGTGTGGAATGCCACATAACTCCTCACGCTTAGAGAGTTATGGTCATGTAAAGTTGGAGAACCCTCATGAGTCATCTAGAAGCGCCAAAAGGTTAAAGTAGTCAAAGTGGTTTAAGAGATTTTTAGAAGGTAAATAATAAAGTGAAATGATGAGTGTACTATAATTCAAAGTGAATACAAAAGAAATTATTTAAATAATAAAGTTAATGGAGAAATTACTAAGTTGACAAGTGGTTAGAAGTGGGTTATCCCTAAAACAAGGAAAGTGGTTTAAGATGGTTAGAGGTAACCCCTTGAGGTAAAGTGAAGTGATGAGTGTACTATAAGTCAAAGTGGATACAAAATAAATTATTTAAATAATAAATTTAATGGATAAATTACTAATTGGACAAGTGGTTAGAAGTTGGTTAACCCTAAATTAAGGAAAGTGGGTTAAGATGGTTAAAAGGTAACCACTCGAGGAAGCTACATGAAAGTATAAATAAGAGGCAATGCTCTCTCATTTTATGTCACACTTGAGAATATTTAATTTCTACAGGTGACCGAGGTAACCAAAGGATATGTAAGATGAATTTCAGAGAGAAGGTGAAGTAAAGAAGGCAGAAATTCAAGGGAGGATAAATTCTTTTGATGATGCTTTCTAAGGTATGTTATTTACATGTCATCTCACTGTTTTCACAATAACTTTTTTTATAGAATGATTCAGACCATGAAATTGATAGGACATTGAGAAAACATATCCAAGTATCTGTGGTACAAATTTCATCATGTGGGTCGTTTTAGTTTTGGAGTTAAACTCCGTGGAAAATAGGGTTTGTGGCTAGTCCTTAAACTAGTCTAAAACAAGTGTTTCGGGTAAAAACATCATAACTTATTCATAACAGATCCAAATTAAGTAAGACCAAAAGTGTTGGTTAGAGTACAGTATGTAGTATTCTATGTAAAATTCTCATATCCATACAACAAATATTCTGTGCATGGCATGCTCTACAAGTTCGCTCTCTAGAATAAGCCAAAATTCAACAAGGTATGCAATTTTTTCTATAACTACTTTTATGAGAGGTTCTGAGTAGTGACACCTAGAGGAATTGCATAAAACACACTGAAGAACATTGTGTATTATTTTCATATATTTATTCGTTACAGGTACATAGTTATGATTATTTCAAGCTAGGGTTGTTGACTAATCCAAAACTAGTCATGTGAGACTAAAGTAAAGTTTGATGAAAATGCTAGTATCTTGTTGTTAAATTTAAGGAAGGTTTGCAGGTATATGATAATATACACCAGGTCTATTACATAGTTACAAATCATATTTGGATGATGAAATTGATGAGGGCTTTTGGTTGAGGTACATGTTGGGTACATGGTTGAGACAAGTAGTTGATGAGTTGGCACATACATGAGGTGTATAGTTGATGATGTTGGTACATATTGATGAGTCATAGTTGATGAGTAGTTGAAACATGATTGGTACATACTTGGTACATGGTTGGATGCACTTTTTTATTGTACATGTTGATTACATGTTGTTTGGTATATGTTGGTGCATGGTTGATGCACTTGTTTATGGTACAGGTTGATTACATGTTGTTTGGTACAGGTTGGTGCATGGTTGATGCACTTGTTCATGGTACAGGTTGATTACATGTTGAGGTACATGTTGATGAATGGTTGATGCATGGTTCATGTTTATTGGTACAAGTTTACAATGGTATATCTCACAGTGATAGTGTGACAATGGTTCCAACATTCTACTTCTACTTCAGGGTGGTTGGACGGGGAAAGGACATGTGGTTGTAGCCATCTTTCGGTTGTATTCGGAGAACATAGGGGGTTGTAGCCAGAGAATTGGGGGGTTGGAGCTTCCGTCAGGTTATAGGCTAAGAAACTAGGGGGCTTGAGCCTCCTTCTACTTGCAGCTGGAAAACAAAGGAAGTTGGTGCTTCCAATGAATGTAATTCTTCAAGACATATAAGAAAAAAAATTCCATGGTTTTCTCCCGCTTTGGGTTTCCACGTAAAACACTAGTGTACCATGTATGTGTATGATTGTTCATTTGTTCATTTCTCATTATTGGATGATAATTATACATTGATATAACACTTGGATTATTTGGTTAAAAAGGATTACTGTTGCTCTATTACTGATTCACCCCTCCTCTCAATAATCCAACATATCAGAACCCTCAACATGCCCCTCCAGGGCTATGCTCTGTCCATCTAGCTCTCAAAACTCCATGTTCACAACCTGTGGGCCTCGAGACATAATCTCCTTAGTTACCCCTAGGTCGGGGGTAACATATGGATCCTACTTAGGGACATGTACTCACTGTAGAGCGCATGAGAACCTCATCATCTCTGGTGTGACCCATGACTACTAAATCTCAACAAAAGATGTCAGTAATACCTAGGGTGGTGATATCACCCTTTGTCTATATGTGATAAAAAATGAAAATAAAAGTCAACATTTTAATCTAACATATCATCATGAGCACAAATATATACAAATGAAGTAAATAAAATATGTAAATACAACTAACTGTACTAGAATGATATGCAATGGTATGTACAATGGATGCAAATGCCTACCTATCTACATTTACCTGTACTTACATGTGAATTCAAGTCTCTTCCCCATGATGGAGCTTGAGGAGGCGTCCGTTAACTGGTAATGGACATTTTCTCCCTTTGAGCATGGATAAGTAGTAGGAGTATTTGATTGACTTCATTCTAATCTTGAAGGGTCCAAGCCAAAACTTCTCGCAGCCTATGATGTTGTTAGGCTCTCCCTTCCTTGTATCCCAGATCAACACCATGTCTCCTTCTTGGTATTCTTTCATCTCAAGCTTAATTGGTTCTTGTATCACTCTGGTATATTTCCTCGAAGGAGGTGGGTGGGTTTCTATTGTAAGGACTTCATCATGGCTCGGTGTAATCAATAGGTCTTTGTCTTCCCATTTTAATACTTTGACGATGTCGACTTCTTTGTCCTTGTACTTGTTAAGTAGCTGTTGATACTCTTCTTTACTTGTCCATTTTATATAATCAAAGTCTTCTTCCTTAGCGAAAGGCAAGCCATCTAGAGAGAAAGTAGGAAGAGTTCCCTTTGTTGGTTCATGCACATGTAACTTTTCCTTATTATTTTGTGTGGGATTGTCCCTATGATTTTCAAGAGGATTTTGTCTATCCCTTCCCTTGCTCCATGCCATATAATTAATGTTATCCTCTTCTGCAAAGGGAAGCACGATCCAGTCTTGGAATAAGCAAGACTCTACAGAGTTGTAGTTTTTCTGGCCATGTCCATGATTAGACCTTTCAATGTGTTCCATCCTCTTTGACTTCTTATATAAAGTGATACAATATTGGGACCTGATGGGAATGGTTGCATAGAACAAGTCCATTTGTAGACTTCCACCTAACATAGCAGCCCATTCCCTAGATAATGTCATTCCCCAAGTGTCAGGTACACCAACAACAATGATGTCCATTATGATGGGGAAATTAGGATAGTCAGCATGGTGCACTTCAAGACCTTCAATCAAGCCATGGACCTTGACTCATTTTGACTCAAATCTACAAACATTCTCATAAGGCCCTGTGATTGCCAGCCCTAATTGGTTCATAACCTTCAAACTCATCATATTGGCAGATGACTTGGAATGAAGCATGCAGTTGTGAAGACATAGTTCATCTATTACCAAGTAAACGAGAAAGGGTACTTGTCCAATTTGCTCAAAATGACTAGTTTGTAATAGTGTGGGAGGTTCTTTGAACAATTGTAGTTCGTATAAGATCCATTTTATATCTTTCAAAGAAGGTATTTCCAACATTCCTTGAATCCTTTTGACCTTCTGCAAGATATGGGCATGTTAGTGCTTAGGTCTGTTTCATCATCACTAGGTTTTGGGAAAGGTTGGGTTAGGTCCCTATATACTTGGGGGTCTCCGAACTTATCCCTTGAGTCCTCACTCAATCAGATCAAGCACCCAATCCTAGGATTCCTTATGGGTTGATTTTCTTGGATTTCCTTCAATGTAGTATTGGGGCACTCTTGTGGTTCTTCAACAAGGGCATGACTCATAATGTTTACTTGGTCATAATCCCCATTGTTCAATGGACACTCGTTCTCCCAGTGTGATTCCTTTCATTGAAAACACCATGGATTTTCCTCTACAACATTTGTAGGAGCAAGGGGATTAGGAACATTTTGGCCACTTCGAGGCTTAAATGCTTGGCCATTCTTTTGAAGTTTCCCTTCGTAAGGAAGGCTAGGGGATTTTTTTTGGGCTCTTTCTAAGTCAATGATCCTATTAATCATAAAATATTGATTTTTAACTATGCTTTCTACAATTTCCTAAAGTTTTGCCAGAGCAGTGCCAACATTTGAGGTGGCCTCAACGTTGTGTATAATTTTGGGCTCGACATTAATTTCAACCCTTGGAGTAGAAAAAAATTATACCTTAGATGATGAAAGGTTATTCTCAATCTTTGTGTCAACTTCATGAGCCTCTTGGATTATTCTTGGGGCCTTGTCCCTAAGTAAGAAACCCATATTTCCTGAAAAATCCTTGGTATAAATAAAAATAATAAGGTTGTTTGAAGAATGGTGGATTTTAGGGATTTGTTGGAAAAATATTTCAAATTTGTCATGGAATTCCCTGATAGTCTCATTCTCAACCTTCTTGATATTATTAAGTCTAGCTAGTAACATGTTAGGGTCCTCTTTAACACTCCACATTTTTAGGATGACTTCTTATAATAGATCCATAGATGTGATACTAGCATCAGGGAGACCATTATACAATCTTTTGGCACCATCATAAAGAGTGGAAGAGAATAAATGCATTGCCAAATATTCAACATCATCATTGATAGGGTGGAGTTGGAAAAAGGCCAAGAAATTACTCATGTGGTCTTCAACGCTAACTAGATCATTATCAGTGAAATTAGGCAACCATTTTTCATACTGAGGAGGCATCTACTAAGGATATCCTAGAATTCTCGTCATGTCCAATGGCTTAAAGAGTTTAGACTCCCATTGCTTTTTCTTATTAGTCTAATTTTGATTCTGGGTCTAAGTTTGGGCGTCAGACATTGTGTTTAAAGGAAGGTTCCCTCCAAACAATGATTTTACTATAGGAAAATTTCGGGGAGGCATTCTTCTGTAAGATTTGGGAGGATTGGTGTACCTCCTTGAACTTTGTGGAGTCGCTAGATAATCTTTTCAATATCACCAAAAAGGAGTGAGATTTTTAACCCTTAGTGGAGTCTCCATGTGTTACACATCGAAATTACTCACTCCAATGATGACCTATTATCGTCATTACTAGTGTCACAAGTGTCACATTTTAGCCATAGCCACCGCAAGTTTCGCAAACATCATACTACCATCTCGCCTATGTCGTGTCTATAACGACATCATAGGGACACTTAAGACACCTTCAAAGACTGGTTTAAAGAAGAAAAATAATTTGATGAAGAGTACAAATCATTTTCCATGAAGAAAACCACATAAAAATCAATTTTGAAGGCCAACGCTCCCCTACCCACTATCAGGGAGTGCCAGTGCTCCTTATCCTTCTTTGGGGGAGCATTCCAGCACTCTGTGCACCCTTCTAGGGGAGTGCTAGGATTTTTTAAGGAAATTTTGGGCAGTGCTCCCCTACCCACTTTCAGGGAGTGCCAACACTCCCTACCCTTCTTTGGGGGAGTGTTGCAACACTATGTGTCTCATTCTGAGGGAGCGTTGGGATGTTTGAGGGAATCTTTGACTATTGAGGAAAATCAGGGAAAAATCCCCCTCATCTATGGAGTTAGTTGGATTCGAATCTAAGGTCAAGGCTGGATCTTAGGGAGGATCCACAACTAATGGGGAAATATCCTCAACCTATCCCAAGAATCTCTAAGGTGGTTGGGCCCCTCCAAGATTATATAAGAAGGTCTTCTCATGGTGAAAAGGACATGGCAGTTTAGAGGCATCAAAATTATGATCTCATAAGGGAGAATTATCAGTGAAGGAATAGTCATTTTGATTGTGGATTATCTTAGCAAGTGGCTGGACAAGGAGAGCTAGAAGAGGCTACTGCAACTTCATCAAAGGTCTGTAAGTATTGTTATCTAGTTCTCATTAATACATGTGTTTGACCTGTTTCTTTCAAGGTTGTGTATGTCTACATGAACTTGTCTTTGATAGATAGATATAGTTTTGGATTAATCATGGTAGAATAGGAAGTTGTTTTGTCTTTGCTGTTATTGGATTGCATGACTTGTTGAAGAGCTTGGGGATCAAGGCTCAACTTGGACTGGGCAAGGAAAAACATTGCCAAAAAGGTAAATTCTTCTTCCTTTTCTCTATTTGATTGACTTAGCTAGGTTTAAAAGGATGTCAGTGACCAAATTTATCACCTTTCTGTCTTGATCTTAGAGATTTAGGGTTCAAGAGGAGATCCACTTGTCTGCAGAGGGATTTTCTTGTAACAGAAATTGGCGACTCTGCTGGGGAACAAAGATTTCAGTTTTGGTTCCCTTCCTTGGTCTTGTTTTTGGCCTTTGCTCACCTTTAGATATTATGCATGCTGTGTCTTTGATTATTAGATGTGTTGTTGGCTCTTGGATTCATCTTACACACTCAATTTCTGCATTTTTCCTGAGTTTGTTTTGCTTTCTAGGCAAGTTTTTGAGTTCTGAGAGGCCAACGCTCCCCTGTCTCTACCACCATAGTGTTGGCACTCCCTTGCAGACTCCCACAGAGCGTTGCAATGATCTGGTACCCTTGACACCAGAGAACTTCCTTTTTTTCTGCTAAAATCTTCTAGGGAGTTGATTTCTCAGTCTTCTTTTTGTTGATTCATCTACTCATGATTAATACTATCTCAGTGTGTCCTTGTTTAGCCTCCAACTATTTAATTTCTAAGGATTGATAATGTTTTGTTTGAATTTTTGACATCTATTTTCCTTGCTTTGACTCACTCTTCTTCCCTGAGATTTGGAGTCGATCTATAGCTTTCTGACTTATCTGATTGACTGAAAGGTATTGTAAGGAAATTCAAAGATCTATTCACTATTTCATTTTGATATTTGAGGTCTTTTTTCCAAGCATTTCCTTCTGTCTGGATTTGGTTTTCTTTTGTTTCTTGTTTGATCACAACGAGGGTGTGTTTTTGTTTATGTGAAGTTTGCTTCTGATTTCTTAAATCTCACAGATCTTGAAGTCTGAATGACATAGGAAGCTTTACATCAAACTGATTATTAGTCACATATAAACAAAAGGATATATTTTCATGATTGTTTTTTTGGATACTAGAACCAATTTCTGAACATTTTAACATTATATTGGATTCTTGATTGAGGACCATTGCATGAGGTCATTGCATCTTAGTGTTTGAAAGTGAAAGGAAAATCCTTCTCCTTTCCTTAAATAGACATTCATTGAAAGAAAAGACTGCTTATAATTTCTTATGCATGTTTTGGGAATTGCGTCATAATATCATCAATTTTCACTCTCATACCTCTAAGTAAACAACAATCTTAAAATCAAGTGCTAAACTAAAATTTGTCAGACTTTTTTACATTTTTGTTAGCAAACCTACATTGAATTAAGGTGTAGGGCTTTGGAACAGGTTGAAAGGATAACTTTCCAAAGATGTCAAACATACTTAGCATCTTGCGATAGGGAGAGAAAATCCAATTGTCGTATCAGCTTACTGGGACCCCCCTCTCACACAAGGGTTAAGCACGAGGTTGCATTCGGGAGAGTTACAAAGATTATCCCTCCATGGTTTGACCGTTCATAGTAGTCAAATCGTATATTGGGGGTTCTTCTTGAGGTTCAACTATATTCATTTGGTCTTGGTTCTTTTTGAACTTTGAATCCGTTCGGGGTCGTCTAGAGTTCTACCGGTCCACTTGTCCTCAGTTCTCTTGAAGGATTTCAGACTTGTTACCCTGCCCATACGTTCAGACTGGACTATCAACTATACTTGCCTAGGGGCTGACTGCGAGTTGGTGACCTTAGTAGCCATAATCTTCAGGGTCTTACACAAGGTGACGGTGAAGGGAAGTCTCATTATACCTGGAACAGATGTTGGTCAAACTCACTTGGGATCCTTGGAGGGTAAATCCACATTTATTGCATGGAAGCTTACACCAAGGCATAAGTCCCTTAAGAAGGTCGCCAACGTAACTGATCCACTCGCTCTATCCCCACCTCTTCTTATATTGATCTTGCGACGTTGGATTTCATCACCAACTAGTGGTTTCATTATGGGAAGTTTTGTTTGATTGTTTTCTTCTTAGATTCATAGCGTGTGTTGTTTGTTTTACTTAGTGGACCTTAAGTCGAGTCAGTGTTAATGGAATCAACTCCTAGGAGTACCAATGGAGGAACCCCTTCTCCCAAGTAACCCTTCATCTTTCCTTCCTTTAGAAACATTGGTCCTTCGTACATTACCACATTGAGTCTTCCAGGACTCTCCATCTGATTACCGGTTTGGTTGTTCCCCACTCCGGTGATCTCGAATCTTCCCAGTGCTTCAACTACACCTAATACATTAGATGTTAGTACACCACCCACACATCAACCTCATGTCAAATTTTTGCCTTCTTCACCCATTAATTCTACTTCCCTTTCTCCTTCTTCGCCTAGTGAAATATCTAAAGAAAGTATCTAGGTTGATACGAAAAAGAAGAAATGGAAAGAGAAGAAGAAGAATAACTTGAAAAGGACCAAGACTCCAACCATAGTAGATGTTGGATCCAAGCAACCAACTAATGTTAACAGTATTGGGAGTGTTGATGAGGTCGACAAGATTACAACGAAGAATCCGAAACCCAAATTCCCTTGCAGTTTTTGTAAGGGTGACCACTTTTTGAGGGATTTCCCTGGTATTCTCAAGGTCTTAGAAATGTGGTCTTCCACATCATCGACCCCTGCTAGACATGCTGGTGACACGCCGTCAACTAGTGATGTTAAGGTTGGTAATAAGAAGACAACTTTCAAGTTTCGTTGCATGTTATGCGAAGGTCATCATTATTCTCACCTTTGTCCTCGTATGGATGAGGCTTCTTCTATTTTGGAAAAGTTTCAACTTCCAACTGGTTATCGTAATATTTCCCCCGACCCATCATTAGTTTATGGAATGATCAATCCAGTTCCATCCCTGGTCAGTTCGGTCGATCAGGTGGTCATTCTAGTTTCATCCTCGGTTGAGCCACTAACCAAAGTAGTTGATCTAGTTCTGTCATCGATCAACCCCACTTTTCATCTAAAAAGTGAAACCCAAGTGACTGATCTAGTCCCATCATTGATCAGTCCCACCCTTCATCTGAAGAGTGCCAATGTGGTCAATCCTACTCCTCCTCTAACAAGTGCCAAAGTGGTTGCTCTGGTCCCTTCATCGGTCGGTCCGATTGATCATGTCGTCAATCTGGTCACGTCCTTAGTTGAACCAGTTGACAAAGTGGTTGATTCGATCCAATCCTTGGTCGATTCCACTCTCCTGTTAGAGAGCGCAACCCAAGCAGTTGATCTTTTTCCAGCTGTTGACCCCATTCTCCCCTTTGAGAATGAAACCCAAGTGGTGGATTTGATGTCATTATCGATCAATCCTACTCTCCCTCTAGAGAGTAAACCTGATACTGCCCACATTTTTCTCGTTGATACAGAATCTACCACGCTGGGGGGCATTCCTCGTTCTCTCGCAAAAACCCCTTCAAGTAATGAGGCCATCCTTTTTGATTGGGGTGTGCTAACTAGACCTTGTCTTCCCTCTCACATTCCTTTCAAGATTACAATACAAGTTTGTGGTCGAGACATTCCTCATGCGCTGATAGATGAAAGTTCGTCCGTTAGTATTTTGTCCTCTATTGCTTGGAAAGATTTGGGTTATCCTCAGCTTGTGCCGGTTACCTTGACTCTGTTTACTTTTAAAAGAAGAATCAGTCACCTTTTAGGGATCCTTCCCCAGTTTCCCATAACTTTGGGAGGAAAAACTGTCTTTATTGATGTTATGGTAGTCCAGGACCCCTTGGATTTCGATTTACTCCTTAGGCGAGATTATGTCTATGCCATGAAAGCTATTGTGTCCACTCTCTTTTGTGTGAAATATTTCCCTCACGATGGAAGAATGGTGACTATTGTTCAACTTTCATTCGTTGGCCCTAACTTGACCATCAACCCAATGACCTCCCTAAATGGGTCTTATATGCAGTCGGTATCACCCCTGCCATAGGTCAATTATGTGGCATTATCTCCCATGAATTCAACTTTCAATGACTTAGATCCGGTAGTTAACATGGTGATCTCTTTGATAGGGCTATTGGAGCCTGATCTCCTTACCCCTGACATGAACCTCGACATGTGTTCCTTCCAGGGCATTCTTCTTCCATCCTGTGAAGATCCCTTGGAAGCCATGACCAAGTTTTGTCCCTTGACATGGTGTCCTTCCAGAGAGTTATCCTCTTGGAAGTCATGATCAAGAAGAAGTTATGAGCATAGTTTCTCTTCTCTATGGCAAGCTCCTTAAAAAATGAAACAAAAGTTACGAGCATAGTTTCTCTTCTCTGTAGAAAGCTCGTTAAAAAATGAGACAAAATTTTTGAGCATAGTTTTCTCTTCTCTGTAACAAGCTCGTTAAAAAATGAAACATAAATCTGGGAATTGAACCCAGATATTTCAACATAGTTCTTTTCTTGTGTCAAGCTCGTTAAAAAATGAAACAGTCACCTCTCCTAGAAAGTCGAGTCTTTCGTTAGGTATCGTATTTGAACCTTCATTTCATGCACCTGTATCCTTTTTCTCCATCTAGTACAGAAATTGGTGACAAACTCAAAGTCGGTGAATGAATTGAAGCTTGGGGGGTAGTTTAGAGGCATCAAACTTATGATCTCATAAGAGAGAATTATCAGTAAGGCATAGTCATTTTGATTGTGGATTATCTGCGCAAGGGGCTAGACAAGGAGAGCTGGAAGAGGCTGCTGCAACTTCAACAAAGGTCTGTAAGTATTGCTATCTAGTCCTCATTAATACATGTGCTTGGCCTGTTTCTTTCAAGGTTGTGCATGTCTACATGAACTTGTCTTTGATAGATAGATCTAGTTTTGGATTAATCATGGTAGAATAGGAAGTTGTTTTGTCTTTGTTGTTATTGGATTGCAGGACTTATTGAAGAGCTTAGGGATCAAGGCTCAACTTGGACTAGGCAAGGACAAACATTGACAAAAAGGTACATTCTTCTTCCTTTTCTCTATTTGATTGACTTAGCTAGGCTTAAAAGGATGTCAGTGACCAAATTTAGCACCTTTCTATCTTGATCTTAGAGATTTAGGGTTTAAGAGGAGATCCACTTATCCGCAAGGGGGATTTTCCTGTAATAGAAATTGGCTAACTTAGTCTTTGTTCTTTCTCATCCTTGTAAATACATGAGAATGTAACTGAGTATAATTTTATCACTTTTTCAAACTCGTAAAGGTTATACAAAAAAGGAACCCCTTGGAGTCTCCTTTAAGATCTTTTCAGACCCTCTAAACATGAAAATATTGCCGAGTGGTCTTGCTTCCTTTCACACTCGTTAAAAGGTTTGAAAGGGCATATTGCGAGTGGTAGTTTATCTCTTTTTCAGCCTCATGAGACTAAAATTACGAAAAAGGACAAACCTGGAGTCTCCTTTAAGTTCTTTTTAGACTCTCTAAACATGAAAAATCACCAAGTTTACCTTCTCTGGACTAGTTAAACAATCATACATTGAAGGGCCCATATGGGACCGAACCCTTACTTCTTCTAGTTCGTTAAACAAAGGAAGAGGGACTTACTGAAGGTGACTTATATCGAGCATGTGTTATCGTCCTCGAGCTCATTAAATAAAAAATAGGTACTCATCTATGTGGACGGGGGAAAAAATTGAAGGAAGCAAGCCAAGCAATTTTTGGGAACATTTCAGGTCACTTTTACGGTCTCACTTGAACGTGACACTTTGTCTTTGCGTACATTTTTATCTGCTGAACCTCTGCACTAAACCAATCCTCTGAGTTTTATTTACTCCTTTGGGTCACCCGACGAAAGTCATAGTGTCCATTGCATCATCACGTTTTGGTCCATGTCATGTTTCTACTGTTGTGCCTCAGTGTTCAAGGGAAGTATCTTCCTCGAGAGTCAACCATCACAAATTTCCTGTTTCAATACCCATGTCAGTCCATGTCCATTTGATCTACCAATTACATCTTTGTGTCTGTTTCGTGTCGTTGATGAGGGATACATCAAGGCCCTCCTGCAACAAGTCTATTCTTGTCGACTTCAACACATTATCCAGGAACTAGACCTAGAAATCAATTAGTACCTTGGGACCTGCATGCCTCAATGGCAGGCCTCCTCATTTTCGACAGTGGGTTTACATCATTGACCTCTGATAGGATGATTCCACGAATGTTTGAATTCAGTTAATTTATTCACATTTGCTGGAATGTACTAGGGTACCTTGGGAATCTTGACATCAATGGTGATTTCCCTCGCGCCTGTTAACGATTTACATCATTGACCGGTAATCAAGTGGTTTCTTCCATGTTCAAAGTCAGGACATATATTCACATGGTTGAATTCAGACTACATCGGGATCGGTAAGAAGACCCTGGGTTGAGTGATCACTTTGATATGTACCTTGTGTAGGTTGCGACAGGGTTTCTTTTGAATATTGACACATATACTGTCACATAGATCCGCTTTGTATTGGTCCATGGCTATGTCTTGTCGTCTCGTAGATCCACACTGTATTTTTTGTGGCTACGATCAGTTCATGTCATGGAAGTATAGATACACATTGTATCTTTGGTGGCTATACTCTTTGTTAATATAATTATGGATCCACAGTGTATTTTATGGTGGTCATACCTTGAAAGTATTTATCACTCAAGCATAGGTATTCCTGCCTTGGGTTTGAAACATGTCATAAAATTTGTTTGATGGTTGTGTGCAACTTCTACCGGGTTCTCTGAGTCCGTACCCTTGCTCGAAAAGACTAAAAAGTAATTTAGTCATAAGTTTCCATATTCTAACTTCGTACTTTGGGGGGCAATCTGTTACACATCAAAATTACTCACTCCAATGATGACCTATTGTCGTCATTACCATTGTTGCAATTTATCTATAGCTGTAGCAAGTGTCACAAACATCATACTGCCATCTCGCCTATGTCGTGTCTCTAACGACATCATAGGGACACTTAAGACACCTTTAAAGACTAGTTTAAGGAAGAGAAATCATTTGATTAAGAGTGCAAAGGATTTGCCATGAAGAAAACCACTTAAAAATCATTTTTGAAGGCCAACGCTCCCCTACCCACTATCACAGAGTGACAACTCTCCCTACCCTTCTTTGGGGGAGCGTTCCAGCACTCTGTGCACCCTTCTGTGGGAGCGTTGGGATTTTTTTAAGGAAATTTTGGGCAGCTCTCCGCTACCCACTGTTAGGGAGTGCTAACGCTCCCTACCCTTCTTTGAGGGAGAGTTGCAACACTCTGTGTCCCATTCTAAGGGAGCGCTGGGCTATTTGAAGGAATCTTTGTCTGTTGAGGAAAATCAGGGAAAAATCCCCCTCATCTCTGGAGTTAGTTGGATTTGAATCTGAGGTCAAGGCTGGATCTTGGAGAGGATCCACAACTGATGAAGAAAGATCCTCAACCTATCCCAATAATCTCTAAGGTGGTTGGGCCTCTCCAAGCTTATATAAGGAGGCCTTCTCATGGAAAAAAGAACATGGAAGTTTAGAGGCATCAAACTTATGATCTCATAAGGGATATAATCAGTAAAGCATATTCATTTTGATTGTGGATTATTTGAGCAAAGGGCTCGGCAAGGAGATATGGAAGAGGCTGTTGCAACTTCATCAAAGGTCGTAAGTATTGCTATATAGTTCTCATTAATACATGTGCTTGGCATGTTTCTTTCAAGGTTGTGTATGTCTACATGAAATTGTCTTTGATAGATAGATCTAGTTTTGGATTAATCATGGTAGAGTAGGAAGTTATTTTGTCTTTGCTGTTATTGGATTGTAGAACTTGTTGAAGAGATTGGGGATCAAGGCTCAACTTGGACTGGGCAAGGAAAAACATCGACAAAAAGGTACATTCTTCTTCCTTTTCTCTATTTGATTGACTTGGCTAGGTTTAAAAGGATATCATTGACCAAAGTTAGCACCTTTCTGTCTTGATCTTAGATATTTAGGGTTCAAGAGGAAATCCACTTGTCTGCAGTGGGATTTTCCTGTAACGCCATGTAATATTTTTAAAATAAAGGCTTTGAGAAAAAGGCTTACCAAAAGTTTGTCATTGAGGAATATTGACTTGATGTTCCTCGATAACGGTGCCAAAATTTTGATTGCACAATCTGTACTTGCCCAAATCCCAAAGAAAGTGGGAAAACATTCGTAACACAGGGGTAACCTATCACTGTCACATAAATAGGATACCCATTTCTATTTAGGAGAAGGATAAATCCACTCCAAGGGAGACATCCCAAGACCTGGTGGTTTTGAGGAAGGGCAAAGGATAAGATAAATCACCCCTCTCTCTAGTTCACTTAAATCAGGTTTTGTTACTAATTCACGTCTTGATGGATGGAGCAAAAAGAGAAAAGTAAGCGTACCTTCCCTTTACCAAGACAACAACAAATGTTTTGGCAATTTATGAGCAAGAAATGATATTAGTGCTTCAACAAGATAGTGAACTTGTACTAAAAAATGCTAGTAAACAAGAGTATGTAGAAAATGACAAATGTATAACAACATTAAGTACAATGATAACAACTGCAATATATATTCCAAAAAATGCACTTGTTTAGACAATATAGTGAGATAATTAAGGTCTCAAATGATAATATTTTCTCACATGGAAGTTCTAGCTTTGTTTTAGCTAGAAAATGAACTTTAACAGGCTGCTAAAGATGGTTGTAACAATAATTACAACATAAAAAAATAAGAAAGTTAGTAGTTCTAATCGATGCTAGTGGGTTAGGTTAGGTTAGTATACCATAAAGTAGAAGTTTGTGTTTAAGTTTGATGGTTTTTTCAAGGAGAAGAGAATGAAGACTAGTGCCTTTAAGAGGGTAATGGAGTCTAGGAAGGCGGCTCTCTTTAGGGGTTGATAACAAATGACAATGCATATTCAAGAAGGTAAAGAGGCTTGGTAGGAGTAATACCTTAAGTCCCCCTAATCTCTAAACCTTCGGAGGGAAAGAGGCTTGGAAGGTGGCTAGGGTGTAGGCTCTTCTAGGCCCTAGCATCTCCTTCTTCTTGAACTCTTCATAATTAATTTTATTAAGAAACAACAATTAGTCACCACAACCAAGGTGATTTAACTTTAGGGCCTTGGAGCTTAGACAATTATTAGAACAACCTTGAAAAGTTTAGCAAAAGAAAGCAAAGAAGTAACACTTTAAGTTCTTTGCCTCTAACGTTCGTTAGGAATGCAATTTCATAATATTTATCATGAGCAAGTAAACCATACAATTAATCATTCAAATAGATGACAAAATGCATATTTTACTTACTTTCACCAAGAATAATCATGCAAAGGAAGACTAGATTACCAAAATGCTCCACAAGATTTGATCCAAGTTGCAAGAAAAAGTCTCT